>JAXDDW010000036.1:280000-457500 GCA_034670385.1 Hoplostethus mediterraneus | reverse complement strand
ATATGATTTTATTTTAAAGTCACATTAAGACCTTTGCTAACAAAACTCTTGCAGATGTAATTATACCTGCTTTTGAAATATTGAGTAATTCAGGAAACCGTTTTCTTTCAGAATGGATAAATAAATAATAAAAACCTCATCTGCAAATGAATCACGTTTTAAAACATTAAAGCACAGAGGATACGATTTAACGAAACCTCATATCTTAATTCAGACCAGTAAACCTCCTAACCACCACAACCACACCCCTCCTGCCCCGCCCCTCCACAAACCACACCCCCCTCCTGCCCCGCCCCCTCCACAACCACACCCCTCCTGCCCCGCCCCTCCACAACCACACCCCCTCCTGCCCCCGCCCCTCCACAACCACACCCCCTCCTGCCCCCGCCCCTCCACAACCACACCCCCTCCTGCCCCGCCCCTCCCACAACCACACCCCCTCCTGCCCCGCCCCTCCACAACCACACCCCTCCTGCCCCGCCCCTCCACAAACCACACCCCCCTCCTGCCCCTCCACAACCACACCCCCTCCTGCCCGCCCCTCCACAACCACACCCCCTCCTGCCCCGCCCCTCCACAACCACACCCCCCTCCTGCCCCCGCCCCTCCACAACCCACACCCCCTCCTGCCCCTCCACAACCACACCCCTCCTGCCCGCCCCTCCACAACCACACCCCCTCCTGCCCCTCCACAACCACACCCCCTCCTGCCCCGCCCCTCCACAACCACACCCCCTCCTGCCCCTCCACAACCACACCCCCTCCTGCCCCTCCACAACCACACCCCCTCCTGCCCCGCCCCTCCACAACCACACCCCCCTCCTGCCCCGCCCCTCCACAACCACACCCCCTCCTGCCCCGCCACAACCACACCCCCTCCTGCCCCGCCCCTCCACAACCACACCCCCTCCTGCCCCGCCCCTCCACAACCACACCCCTCCTGCCCCGCCCCTCCACAACCACACCCCTCCTGCCCCGCCCCTCCACAACCACACCCCCTCCTGCCCCGCCCCTCCACAACCACACCCCCTCCTGCCCCGCCCCTCACCAGTCCTGGCCCAGACGGTGGAGTCGTTGGTCTGCTCTCCGCTGCGCGTCAGTAAGACCATCTTGTACGGCGCTCCGGGTCGGAGGCCCTGGAAGGAGCAGCGCTGGGCGCCGGGCCGGGCGTGGCGGCGCTCCTGCAGCGTGTCGTCACCGTTGTACAGGTAGATGTCGTAGGCCTCAAACTCGCCCTCCGGTGGCGACCAGTGGAAGGACAGGCTGGTGGTGGTGTTGGCTTGGATGGACAAGTCGGTGACGGCCGCAGGGCCTGAGAGGACGAGAGGAGAGAGAGGCTTTCATATATATTATATATATATATTATATATATATATTATATATATATATTATTAATATATTAGACATTCTTTACCATCCCTTCCTGTTTTATTGATTCAAACTAACTGTGAACCAGAGGTGGAATGAGTAATGAAATGTTTTACTCAAGTAAAAGTACGAGTATGTCACTAAAAATACACATGTACACATGAAAATACACAAGTTTCTGACAGAAAATCACCAGCATTTTACCCATTTGTGGCCCTTGTAAACAACTTGATGGCTCATTATCAGCTAAAGCTTTTATTGCTCATATCAAAGAAAGTTATGGGAGATAAAGTGATAAAGTGAGAAGTCACGACTCTTGGGCCTAAAAATAAAAGAATATTGAAGAACAAATACTCAATCAGAGGTTAATAACAGGTTAATTACACTTCTCTAACAACGGTAAAAGCAGGTGTAGATGCACTCACATGTCCGAGCCTCGGCGGCGACCCCCAGGCTGTACACCCCTCCGCTGCCGGTCTGGACCAGGACGCGGTACTTCTTCCCCGGGGTGAGGCCGTCGAAGCGGTGCCGGGTGAGTCCGGCGGGCCGGGAGGAGTTAGCCACCAGGACGCCCCTCTCGTCCAGCAGCTGCAGGCTGTAGCCGTCCGCCACGCCCAGCGCCTCCTGCCAGCTCACCTGCAGGCTGCAGGTGGTGTGGAGGTTGTCGGCCTGCAGGCCCGTCACTGCTGAGGGGACTGGAGGGGGGAGGGGGGGAGGGGGGGAGGGGGGAGGGGGGAGGGGGGGGGGGGGGGGGGTCCATGATAAAATGATCTGATGTACTTTTGTCTTTTATCCAGTCAGTCTTCATTTATCAAGATTACATTAAATACAAATAATAATGATGAAATATTCTGTTAAAGCCCCAGGAAACTTGGCTTGAAATAGTAAAAATGAATATATGATATCAAAGTTTAGTGTCTAATTAAACATCCACAAAATTCTGAGTGAAAATAAACGTTGAGAAATATTACAAAACCTGGTTCAGATGAGTGGGGGGGGTCAGAACAGGGGGGTTGAAGTGGGCGTGGTATTTTCTGACATTTATGACGCAGAGAATTCATTCATCCAATCATTAAACAATGCACATCAGTTGTCCCGCCCCCAACAGGTGCAACAGCTTGACAGTTTGACATGGGCGGAGCTATCCATCGTGTCAGGATGTCAATCAAATCCTGATCTGACACGCCGACACAGTCCTGAGAAATGGCCTGAACCGAGGTTTTCTAATATTTCTGAACGTTTATTTTCACTCAGATTTTTGTGGATACTTAATTAGACACTAAACTTTGATATCATATATTCATTTTTACTATTTCAAGCCAAGTTTCCTGGGGCTTTAATAACCAAGTCTAGCAGGATTAATGGAAAGGTATTCTCCTTTAAGGTTTCATTGATCCGAGAGTCATCAAACCTCCTCAACACATAAATATCAAACACCTTCCCGAGCGCTAAGCGGCGGTAACTGACCTGTACGTCCTCCGGCTGTGTTGTTGTTGACCAGCTCGCCGCTGACCGACTGCACCGTGACGCTGTACAGCTGGCCCGGCTGCAGCGAGCCGAAGATCAGCTCGTTCTGGTGCTTGAGGACGGGCCGGGCGTCCAGCCGGCGGCTCTGCCGGTACAGGAACACCGAGTAGCCGTCGGCGTCGCCCTGGCCCGGCGTCCAGCTCACCTTCAGGCTGCTGCTCTCGCCGTTGTTGCTGACGTGAATGTTCTTCACTTTGCTGGGAACTGAGGAAGAGGCAGGCTTCAGTTTGGAGTTTTCTCTTAAATCTTTTACTCATCCAGTCATCATATATCACATCCTAGTTCAGACTGGGAGCTGCCCAGTACAACCACAGGCCTCTACTGGTCCACTGCAGCAGTTTGCTATGTAACATATTCTTCACGTCACCTTCTGCACAAATGTTTACTGTCTATATTGAGATGATTGTTTTACCTTGATTCATATTTTGTCACATTTTTACGTTTGTTACTCCACATATTCAGGTATTCATATAGTCCAGGATCTGAACTGAGGTCAGAATGAACAGGAGACTACGGATCCAAGTCTGACAGTAAAGAGTAAAATAAAATCAGCTGCTGCAGTTCAGTTGGTTTAACGTTTCCAAACCTTTACACTTTGTAGCGGTCTCAGAAATTGAGACACTTTTTTTTGTGATTTTATTTAATGTTCTGTTAAATAAATGCATGATTATTTGAGTTTAAGGCTGTTAAAACATGCTAATAAAAATATTGGTTAAAACATGATTAGAGTTCAGAGTTCATCTAGATCAGAGTTATTGGTCCTAATGCATTATGGGTCATTTTGGGTCAAAGAAGCAAGAAGGCATGTCTGTTTTTGAGCAAAAGATATTGTTATGTCTATTTCTTTATAGTCTTCACGGTGTCTTATGAGAGAGCAAGAAAATAAACCGTTGAAGACATCAGTACGAAGTGTGGCCTGTGGTGAATTGGACCCGTGTAGCTACACACTTGTTTTCTCAGTTGCTAGTAGAAATCCCTGTTAAGTGTCTACAAACAAACAGGAAACATAAAACACATCACTTCCTGTCTCCAGAGGATTTCTGCCTACCTGTGCGGCCCTCGATGAACCGGGCTCTCTGGTTGGGGCCGCTGAAGGTGGACACCAGGATCTTGTAGAGCCGCCCGGGGGTGAGGGAGGACAGGACGCACTCGCCCACGCCGCTGCCCAGCGTGATCGGCGGGAACACCTTCATGTCGCTGAACAGCAGCTGCACCTCGTAGTGGTCCACGTCGCCCGGGGCGGCCAGCCACGTCACCCGGAGGTCCTCGGTGCCCCGCCCAGCCAGAGCCAAGGACCTCACTGCTGCAGGGACTGGAGGGGAAGAGGACCGGAGGCTTACTCTACCGGTAACCATGGAAAGGAGGTGGGACGTTACAGCCACCCAATCAGATGCTGGGAAACAGGCTGTGGTTGGGAAGCTGGTCTACTTCACTCTCCATCAGACATCATTTAGACGTCTGATTCTATGAAAATGTTGGCTGGTAAAAGTGAAACTGACTAATGGTGGGCTTTACCAAACACAGCATGTGGTCAAAAACGTTTCCGACGATGATACAATTAGAGCTCGACCGAAAATGGCCGAAATGTTGGCTGTTTGAATGTTGAATGTTTGAATGTTGAATGTTGTTTGAATGTTGTAATTGCTATTTACTAGAATTATCCAGTAGAGGGAGCTCTAATACAAGTGTGAGCAGCTGACACGCTACTTCCGTAATACGATCTTTTACATTTTTTATCTGTGTTTATTTTTATTTATTTGTTTGCTTATATGTTCAATGTTCTCAAATATGGAAAATTTAATAAAATAAAGTTTTTCAAATAGATTTGAAAATGTTGCACTTTTTGACAAAATATCAGTCAAAACATCGGTAATCGGTGGGCTAGGACTCTCCTAAATCGGGATTAGCATCGGACCCAAAAAGATACTATTGTATCTAGATAGCTCTAGATACAATAGTCTATATCGTCCTTCAATTTCAATAACTGGCTGAACATCATAAAATGTCTTCCACTGCTTCCTACAGTACGCACCACGTCATTACAATGACTTATTTTAACAAATAAAAGTTACAAATGCATCAGAAGAATCCTGTTGGACTGAAACTCAATCAGCGCTGCAGCAGGGAACAGGTCAACCAATCATATATAAAACTCTTTCACAATAAAACAGAAACATTAGTGAAGAGGTAAATATCACCATGCAAATAATAGTACAAGTTTTACATTTTTTCAGTGTTTGTGGATTATTTTCCTATTGCAGACAGTAAAATAACATTTTTTGAAACAATTCACAGGATTACATGAATGAAAGGAACCTACCTACTAACCTAATCTCTAAATCCACCAAATAATCAACTAAATTTCAATAAACAAAGCCTATACAACTATAAATACCTCAACTTCACCATTCTATATTCCTCAAATCCAGAAGACTCAACCTACAGTCTTAAAGTAAAACCAACTATGCAAAAAGAAAACCCTCCATGTCTGCAGAAGCGACGCCAGAGGGGTCAAAGGTCACTCACAGGTCCTGCCGTGGGTGGAGACGCTGGTTTCGTAGTGGCCGCTCCAGGTGCTGACCACCACGGTGTACAGCCGGCCGGGCACCAGGCCGCTGAACACGCACTCGTTCTGCGTCTTGGCCACCGTCTCGTTCTGGTGGAAGATGTTGTTGTGCTTGATGACCACCTGGTAGAAGTCGAAGTCGCCGGCCGCGTGGCGCCAGTACACCTTCAGGTAGTCGTCCCGGGCGGCGTGGGTCGCCGTGGGGTTCTGGACACTGGACGGCTCTGAGGGGGAGGAGGCGGGGTTTAACAGAAAGGAAACAACTCAGAAATTGACGGACATCTTTATAATCACGTTTCCCCACATGATCTCGAAGCTCAAATGAGTGATGCATGCACTCACGCGTTCGCTCCTGCACGGCGGTGTGGTTTTCGTAGACGCCGCTGCGGGAGGTGATGGAGATGTTGTAGAGGCGCCCGGACACCAGCGACTTGAAGACGCACTCGGGGCTGGACTTGGACACGGCCAGCGTGTGGACCGTCTTCTCCCGGTCCCTCAGGGTGACCAGGTAGCTGTCGACATCGCCGGGCGCCGGACGCCACGACACGCTGAGGAAGTCCATGCGACCGTTGTTGCTGACGGTGACCTCGCCAACCGCCGCCGGGACTGGGAGGAAGAGGAAGAGGAGGAGGAGTAGGAGGAGGAGGAGGAAGAGGAGGAGGAAGGTCAGGGAAACGTGAACCTCCAGGAACCTCCAGGCTCAGAAACAGCTTCGTTCACAGGGATGTTACCCAGCTGAACTTCTACCTACGCATCTCTCTCTCTCACACACACACACACACACACACACACACACACACACACACACACACACACACACACACACACACACACACACACACACACACACACACACACACAATTCCCTATACTCTATCTGTTGCACTACTTACTGAGTATTACTACCTCATCAATCATCTGTTCCATCACTCCTCTTGTCAGGACTTTACACATTCTTTGTATTTGCTCTACATTTCTGTATTTATATTTATATTTTATCCTTCTGCATTATATCTAGTTTATCTTGTTTATCTTGTTTATCTTGTTATATTGTATTGCTTTTTTTATAGTATGTATGCAATGTTTTTTTGTTTTTTTTCCAACTTTTCGGTTGACATGTTCTCCAGTATAATGACGATAAAGTTGAATTGAATGAAACATTAATGTCTCATCATTTTACAACTATATTTACCAACATTTGTGAATTTCCTCTTTGGGTTCAAGTTGAAAACAAAAGTTTGCAGATATTTTTTTTTCAAACCCAGCAGGTTGACACTAGAGTGCTTCCTTGCTTTGTGCTTTAAAGTCTCAAGGTATCCCATCATGCTTTGCATTATGTTTATCTCTGTTTCTTTGATCATTTGAATTCCTCGGTGACTTGGAGAAAATATGTTCCAAATATTTTCCAGCAGCAGTAAAGCGTTCTGGTTGGAATTCAACAATGCCCAGTGGAAGCCCGCCCTCTTCCCTCCGCCTGACAGGAAGTCTTTGATAGACAGGCCTTGACGTTTTTTCTTGTGCGGTCGACACTTCCTGGAAATTTCAGGCGAATTCCTGTTGCATCAGATAAGAAGCAGGTTTCATTAATATCCTCTGGTTGGTTTGAGGTAAAAAGAGCTGTTGACACTCCGTCAGTCAGCATGTCAGGGGGGCGAGGCTGACCGGAGGGCCCCACGCCTCAATGCCACTTTACTGACTCTTCTTTTACTTTGAAGGAGTCATAATATTTAGGAGAAACTACAGACCTCAAAATAATGACAATAATGGAAATGTACCTATATGCTGTTTACACAAGAGACATGAATCCCCCAATAGAGACAATTGATTATGTTAATAAAATGTCAAAAAATGAAATAAAATTTGTTTTTCTGCAAAATATAATTCAATAAATCGAAACATTGAACCGTTAAGACTGCAGTCCATTTCTTTAACCTTTACTTGGTAAAACCATACCAATTTGTCAGCCAATGCTTTGTCAGTCAACACGTTAACTTTGTTCCCCGTTATCGGAAAAAGTAGTTTGATGCTGATTTGTCGTTGGTTTTGAGACATAAAGTCGCCAGGAGTCTGAAAAGTCACTAAATGTAGTGACAAATTCACCAAGTTGGCAACAGTGACAAGATTCAGACTACATCCCCAAAACATAATGTCGATCTGTCATGGTGAAAAGCCTCAGAACAACCCGACACACCAGCTACAGTAAAGATCTGAGCTTTGGACACTTTAACCAGAAACACCTTACAGAGCCAGGAGTCCATTTCTAGCATCGATGGCCCCAATGGGACCAGCATGGTGCCAGGGTAACCTCGGCTACCAGCTAAGACCACACCGTCATCACTAATTGGACTCCCACCCATCGGTCTTACCGGTGCGTCCCTCTGCCACGGTCTGCCTGGAGGCCTGGCCGGCCCTGACCGTGGTGACCACCACCTTGTAGAGGGCCCCGGGTCGCAGGGCCAGGAAACTGAGGCTGGTGGTGTCGCCCGCCACACTCTCGTTCTTGATGACGCTGCTGTCGTGGACCAGCAGCACGCGGTAGGAGTCCAGATCCCCGGCGGCGCGTTCCCACTGCGTCTGGAGGCTGTCGGTGCTGCCGCCATTAGAAACCTGCAGCATGGTCACCTGGGCGGGAGCTGAGAGGAGGAAACATGAAGGCAAGAACCAATTAGAGATGGGCTACGGCGAAGAGGAGTCGCCGGGACCTCAGACGGTTAAAAGAGAGCTAACGACTCACCGGTCCATCCAGTCACGGACGCCGAGCTGGTAAGGTTGCCGCTTTTGGTTGTCACGGTGACGGAGTACCGGCGTCCCGGGGCAAGGCTGCTGAAGGTGCACTCTCTGGCCTCCCAGGAGAGGGTCTTCTGGGCCACGACCCCAGCCGTCAGCAGGTCAACCTGTCTGAGGACCACGGTGAAGCCTTCCCACTCGCCTACAGCTCGACTCCAAGAGACACTCAGAGCGGTCTCGTCGCTGTGGCGGATGACAAGCTGCTGGACGGGCCGAGGGGCTGGGGGGTAAAAACATCCATGAAGGTGAAAAGAGGTCGGGGTGGGATAGCAGTTGTTTTAACCTCCTGGGAACACCAGGTGGGTGGAGTTAGTGGCTGTACAGGACACAGCAGTGAGTATCAGAAAGGTAATTGAATATACTTTTCTGTACATTGGTGCAGTTAACCAAACCATCTGATGCTCCAGGCACACGGAAACAATGACTATCAATTATTTGCAAATGCTGATTGAACCAGGTTGAACCAGAAAGAATTGATCTGATCAGTGAATGGACTGGAACCACAGAACCAGTGTAACCCTGTGAGTGAAGGAGCAATAAGTGAGATTATTTCGGCCCATAGCACAAATTGGCAGTAACATATCTACAGGGCCTCGATAGTTTTGACTCGATACCAATGACTCAACGATTACTGAGATTTCGGGCTTTCAAAACTCAACTTTCTGGTGTTTGGTTTCTATCGCCTGATAAATGTGTTTCCCTGGCAGTGTGTCCTTGTTTTGTCCTCAGTGTGTGTTGTTGTTTTGCCACTGTGAAAGTAAATTATCGGGGTGGATAAAAATGAAAAGTAAACTAATTTACAGCCTGACTCTCCTCATAGGATCAGTGGTGGATTTAGAGAATAAGATCGCAAACACAAGTGATCTCATTTCACTAAATAGGTAGGTTCCTTTCATTCATGTAATCCTGTGAATTGCTTTAAAAAATGTTATTTTACTGTCTGCAATAGGAAAATAATCCACAAACACTGAAAAAATGTAAAACTTGACAACGCACTATTTGCACGGTGATATTTTACCTCTTCTCCAATTAGCTAGCTTACGTGTTTTATTGTGAAAAAGAGTTTTATAATTCTGTCCATTACAGGACACCATAAGTTGCTCAGCGACCTGTCAATGTTGTTGTTATTCCTTTAGTCGCCCATAGAGGTCGATAAAATTCATACATTAACTAATGCCCCTTTAAAATTTCAGAATAAAAGTCTAAAACTTTTACTTCATTTAACAGTATTAATTCGATACTTCCCAATAAAAAACATGAAGCGCTGTTTGACATCAGACAGGTAAAAAGGAGGGTCTCATCCTGACTGAAATTTGTCTCTTGATGACATCAGGAAACATTAAAGAAGCAATAAAAAAACGTAACTCTGGACCTTCGACTAAAAGGGACTCACCCAGTCTTCCCTGGCAGTGCGCTGTGTTACCCAAAAGGCCGCTGTGCACGGTGACCTCTGCCCTGTAGAGCCGGCCAGGCACCAGGCCGGGGAAGGAGTACTGTCTGGCCGGCTTGCCCACGGTCTCGCTCACCATCGCCGCCGAACCGTTCCACAGCAGGACGCCGTAGTTCTCCCACTTGCCTGTGGGGGGCGACCAGGTCACCCTGAGCGTTCTGCCGTCACTGAGGGCCGACATGGAGAGCCTGGACACCCGGTCAGGGACTGGAGAACGACCAGAGAGGAAGAAAAGATGGATGAAGGATGCACATACTAACTGCAGCCTGACACTTGAGGTTGCATCCATCAGTTTGGCAACATTTTCTCTTTTACATCCACGTATGATTAAAAATGTTTAGTGCAGACACTGTTGAAATGAGATTCTGGTTTTTACTATCACCACTACAAATACTAGCACTGCTGCTCCTTCTACTACTACTACTACTACTACCATGTCATAATAATAATAATGTATTACAATGTGCAATAAAACAAAACACATAAAATCAATCAGCCATAATAAAGCTGAAGACTTGCACAGCTCTACCTGTCCTCCCGGTGGTCTGGGCCTCCACGGTTTGGCCTCCAGCCGTCGTCCTGACAGACAGCTGGTAGCTATGCCCGGGGGTCAGACCCTGGAAGAGGACCTGGGTGGCATTTGGGGCCAGTCGGCACTCCTGGGGGGCGGATCCCAGTGCTGACAGGGTCACCAGGTAGGCGTCCACACCCCCTTTGGGTGACAGCCAGGAAGCCCTCAGCGTATCCAAGCTGCCGTTGTTGTCCAGACGCAGGTCCGACACCGCCGCCGGGACTGACGAGGAGGGGTTCAAATACAAATGACCTTTTCTCCCTGGCTCTTATTTCTTTACCTTCATATATGAACCTCTTATAAGGTAGCACCCCTGTATCATCTGGCCAACTCTCCTTTGGCTTTAACCCGTGTACTGTTCACTATCGGTTGCCTGTAATGTTCATTCTACTGTTTCTAGTCTAAGAAGTTGCTAAATACCTAAAACATGAAGGTAAAGGTCCTTACTATTGGTAGCTTATAATGTTATAATGTAAATGTGTTCTATTATTGCAGTAAAGTTGAATTGCAAAATTAATCTGAAGTGTTATGAATGGATGCAAACCTCAACCTGCTAAAGTAAAGACATCATTTTCATAATAAGCTGAGCGATAATTGCAGTCTGATTCCAAAATGACATGAAACAAATTCAAAAGCTGCTCTCTCTTCAGCACAAAGTTTTGGTACTTTTATAGGATATTTATATAGGTACTTTTATAGGTACTCTATATTTTAAGGATACTGAAGCCACATTAAAGCAGACTACTGCACTGTTTAATGGATAGCAGCTAACTCAAGGCCTGACAGAATGATAACACGTTACAGGCTGGATCCTCTATAATTTGGATGTTCAGGTAATTTATTTTTCATTTAATTTGTTTTTCAGCCGAAATTTTCAACTGTTATCAGATTTCCTTCTCAGGTATGAACTGATTTATTGTATTGAAACAGTGCAGGGGGTGGAAAGGGTAGAGCTGTAATGAGGCAGCCAGCTGCAGACAGAGGAAGGGCGGGGAGGAGAAAGGCCTAAAATATCCTGGAAACAACGGCGAAGAGCGTGACGCTGGCACTGCGAGAGCAGGGAGGACGGAGAGGCGTTGGAAAGGAAAACAAACGGCCACAAAGTGAGTCAACTGTTGAGAAACCACCAACGCCGACCTGCTGTCATGTGTCCATTCCACTTAGAGTTGGAGACAAACGTACCATCAGGTCTGCACCGCTCATCGAAAATACACTGAAAGCACAATTTTGATAACTGCAATTTTTTTGCAAAAATTGCAAATAGGCTGCGATTTTCTTATCCTAAGGAAGGAACGTCAGATGGTCTTTCAATTGAAGTTCTTAATTTTCTTCAAACTCAGCAAAATCACAATATTCAACTCTACAACCCTGGATAAGGGCTGATTAAATTACTGTATCTATAAAAGTACTAGTTAAGACATTTGTCATCTATTTTGTGTAATCTAAGCATCTATTTTGGAAGAACACATTATCTGAAGGTCATTATTTAATATCTGTAAGATTTAGAGGATCCAGTCTGTAAAAGTGTCAACCAAGGATGTTTCATGTGACCTACACTGTCAGAAAAAAGGGTTCACAATTGTACCCTTTGTCACTGGGGCTGTACCCTTTCTATCAAATTTGATAGAGGCAATTGTGAACCCTTTTTTCTGAGAGTGTACTGTCCTTTAGAAACCATTATTTTGCTTTCAGTCATTTAGTAAGAGAAGGTCTCACAGCAGCTATCTCATTTGGTAATGAAACACCTCAACAACAGAGACAGCAGAGGTGACGGACATGACGCTCGCTACCTGTAACAGCTTGCATGGACGCCGAGTTCTGCAGGCCAACAGCTTCCGTCACCACGGTGATGCCGTACAGGGTCCCAGGCTGCAGATCACTGAGTGTAGTGGAGGTCGTGGTGTTTTTCAGGGTGGCGTTCCTCAGCAGAACCCTGTCCTGGTCCCTCAGCAGAACCCTGAACAGCTCTCTGCTCCCCGGACCAGCCTGCCAGGAAACACTGAGGCCGCCTGAGGAGGAGGACACCACCTGGAGGTCGCTGACAGAGGAGGGAGCTTCGGGAAGCAAAGGTGAGAAATTCAAGATGGTTTTGGATTAAAGGAATACACCAAGTATTCATCATCCATGTGTCCCCGGTACATCATTGGCTCTGGTGCTCCATGCTAACACTTTAGCATACACTATGTTGAGTGATAGTAGGCTGCATGCTAACACTTTAGCATACACTATGTTGAGTGATAGTAGGCTGCATGCTAATACTTTAGCATACACTATGTTGAGTGATAGGCTCCATGCTAACACTTTAGCATACACTATGTTGAATGATAGGCTCCATGCTAACACTTTTGCATACACTATGTTGAATGATAGGCTCCATGCTAACACTTTAGCATACACTATGTTTGGTGACTGTAGGCAACTAGCATTATCTCAAAGGTGAGAAAACGAGAACTTGTAGCTGCTCAAAAGTTAAACGGTTAGTATTCTTAGATTATATGCAGGTCAATTGGGAAGTTCTGTTTATAATGTCGGGTCAGACTTCCTTCAGTTGGTGATTTTATGCATCCATAAAAAGTGCCTCAACGTACTATTTAGTGTCTTAAAACACCAAGAACTGTTTTGGGATACTCAAAATACATGACTTCAGTCTGCTCAGGTTTTGGTTTCACACCACTTCCTTGTACCAGGGTGTAAACAACCGACAAGGGAACCATTCCAATAAAGTGGGGTCAGAGTACATGAATACACATGTAAACACTTCAGGTTCCCACGTAGACACCTGTACTTAAAACAATGCAACTAGTGCATGTTATTGTTTCTGTGTATGTGACATGTATCATGTTGCATCCTGTGTCCATACAGACCACATATGTTCAAATGTTGGCCCCTCAACAATAGAGTAACAGGCAAACTCTGACATGTCTAAGAAGGTGACATATCTATACTAGTGTGTGAACCGTAAGGTAGTGTTGAAGTTGCGGTAGATGAATCCTGTATTAATTCTACACTGGATACACAAACTTCTGGAACATCTGCTCTTCCCATGAAATAGTCTAACAAGGTGAATCGAGATGAAAGCTCTGATTCCTTATTGATTTCACCTATTAATTAATTATTATTTAATTATTAATTAATTAATTATTTAGCACATTCAACATAAGGAAAGAGCCAGAGTAGCATTGTGCCGGTGACGTCAGAAGACCCAAGGGACTTGAAAAGTTCTTGGTGGCACCAAATAACCAGCCAAGACGCCTGAACATCTAACAAGAGAACTGTGGTGGTGAAGGTAATCCAACCAACTACAGGAAACCACCCCAAAACGCAAGGGATTGTGGGTATAAGGAGACAAATGTTGACATCATGGACTGATGCTCATGTTCAGATGTTTTTCCATGTGTTCTTAACTGGTATGAACACCAGAGAAGAGTCCATCATGCTTTGCTGAAGTTATCGGATTTGTTCTGACTCCCTCCTGGTGCCAGAATCGTGCCGCCAATAAACAAGCTACTTGTGAGTCACATCAAATCAAATCAAATCACATTTATTTGTATAGCCCTTAATCACCGTTACAGTCCCTAAGGGCTTCACAGTGCCCAACATGTGAAAATAATAAATGATTAGTACACGACATCCCCCAGCCTTAGACCCTCACAGAGGACAAGGAAAAACTCCCACAAAAACCTTATTGGAAAAGTGGGAGAAACCTTGGGAGGGGCTACTCAGAGAGGGATCCCCCTACCAGGACGGTTGGGCGTGCTTGACTTTTGTTTACAAGCATGACTTTTGTTTACAAGCCATGGTTCACTTGTTGATTGGACAGCGAGAACATAAACAAACCAAATACAAAAATGCAACAAAGTCAACTTTTCCACTCTGGTTCAGACCAAAGGAAATCACACCCAAAGGGGAGGAGGTGAGGAGAGGATGAGGTGCAACTGAGTATTAGGAAGGTTTTGTTCACCGACTACGTATTGAAACAGTTCCTTACCTGTAGCTGCGGTGCTCTTGACTGGCGCAGCGCTCTTGTTCCCAGCAGTTGCCACCAAACTGAGAGCGTAGAGGGTACCAGGGATGAGGGCGCTGAAGCCCGACTGGGAGGCGGCAGTGCCCATGACACGGGTACTGCAACTGGCGCCGGTGCTGGTGTCCTCCAGGGTGAGATCATACCAGTCCACATGGCCAGCGGACGGCGGCCAAAAGACCCGCAGGCCTGAGGTACCACTCTGTACCTGAGACTGACTCTTATGCTGGGCCTGGTCCAGCTGGACGTCCAGCCAAGCCGGGCTGACGGGGTCTGGGAGGGAAGAGAAGTTGGTGGGGTTAGAGTTGACCTGGACCTCTGGAGCTGATCCAGTTAGATATCTAGCTGAGCTGGGTCTAAGAGAGACAGGAAGTGGGTGGGTGACTGTTTGTCTGGACATCCGAAGAGTTTTGTTTCCAAATTAGATTCCTGACATGAAATAGATTCAATAGATTTCTATTGAAGTTTAAGTCATCATAAGACCTTTGCTATTATCGTTTCATAATGTGGTGTTGTGAAGCCCTTGACCTGAACTAGGATGAAGGGCTTTACACACAAACTTGACCTGCTTGCAAAAAAGTAATAAAATACAATCAGTTGCCCTTTTTAAATGCCGAACAATGAACATTGGGTAACATTTTCCCACAATGGAGCTACAGTATATTATTTAGGAATAAAACCCTTCTTGGGGACCGACTCAGATCGGGCCGGGACCTGATCCTGCTGGACGCCCTCTTGGGCCAACTGGGTCTGGAAAGGAAAATGTTTTCAGTTCATCTGGACAGGAGGGACCCGCTGACCTAGACATTTCGAAGAACCTCCTTCCACCTTTCACTCGCTGCACCTTAGCATGATTATGTAAAGCTCAATTAAAGGTTTTTTACACAATGGCAGCGTAAGTGCATGGAAGGTCTCTGTGTATATCCTGCCTTTGTGCTCCAGCTGAAGGCCAGCAGCGGCAGCGATGGAGGAGGTTGATAAGATTGTTTTGGTTGCTTAAAGAATGTGGCGTTTTCACTATGGAGACCTGCATGTGTCTCGAGCAAGTGTGAACCCGGACAGGAAACGACAGGAAAAAAAAGACAAAATGGAGAGGAGCGGAGCAGGACGGGGCTAGCACCCCCCACTCAGCTCAGTCCTGAACTATGGCCCTTTCTTAATAATGTTTCCTCCCCAAGGAGCCTTTGTTGCTTCCTAAGGAATCTTGTTGGCAGATCAGCGAAACCCCAAGGACAATGTCCGTTACTAATGCCACGAATTCAGGACCCTTGAGAAAACCACTCGAAGATCGGAAGAGTTTTGTTCCATCATGAGAAATGTGACACCTACTCTGCCAGCCTGATATGGATGATCTGATCTGGCATGAAAGTAAAACACACTGGCTATAATTGTCAATGAAAGTTATTTGTCATCCTCTGTTTCTAAAATGTAATTAAAATTCTAAAATTTCTAAGGTGACATAATTTAGAAATATAGAGCAAGAACATCAGGTAACACAAGATATATATTTGAATTAAAACCCTTCAAACACAGCCAGGCTTAATGTAACTCATCACTAATATCATTATTGTCCTATAATCAAAGTATTTGTAATAAAAAACTGATTACAGTGAACTAGCAATAATTATAATACTACAAATATCTCTTCTTTACCTCCAATAATAAATCTTAATCCAAGCTCTCAAGGAAAAGAGAATATCTTGGACTCTGGATGCAGATTTTTCAGTCTAATCTATCTGTCCTACAAAAACAAGCGGTGAGAAGGCCTCCTGTATCCGTCGGTCCAGAGAAACAATGCGAGGAGGGAAGTGGCTCTGGGGAGAGGGGCGATGTGTCTGGAAACAAACACTTAAGATTAGATGCACGGCCATTGTTACCGAGCTCTCACTTTACAACCTCGGACGGTCTGAGCAGCTCTGTGTCCTCGCCAGGACGCTCTGACAGACTAGCAGCCAAAAAGCTTTTCTGGCAAGACGGTCCTGGCAGCACCGCGAGGTTGTGGCCTTGACAATGTACAAAGGATGTACAGAGAACGAGTTAATGAAAAGGAGGAGGCAGCATGGGAAACTCACCTTTTGTCCACCGGTTGCAAAATGTCAATATCTTAACATCCAACTAGAATTTTTTAAAATGCATCAGCAGCTCCACATAATGACTGGTTACCTGCCAGAGACTGGTATGGTAGACAGGGTTGGTTGGTGGCTGGTGGAAGTTGTGTTGGCACAATATGGTCTGACTTATCTTGACACACAGACGTTGACATTTTAACCAAGAATATACTGACAAATTATTAGACACCATGAATTATAATGTAATATATAATGTTGTATTTCTAATGTATGTGTGTCCTCAATCTGATGGAACACATGAAGGCATTGAATATGTTATTTATTTTAGATTTTATAAAAGTGAATAACAGTTTTATGAACTATGAAAGAAATAAAACACGTCTGTGTGTTCCATATAAGTTGATGTATATGAATCATAATACACTAACTGTATATGTACACTGGATCAAAAACAGGATTGTTAGGTTTTCTTAATAAATAATATTAATACTTAATTTTAACCACAATCCTACAATAGATCAATCAATACAGTTGAGCTATCAAAGGTGGATTCTATAAAGATGGATCTTGGGCCAGACAATCTAGGATAACTAGTTTGTTAATTTATATATTTATAAATGAGGGAACAAGCAACTAACTAACTAACTAACTAACTAACTGACCTGTCTTAATATGTGTTTCATTTCATTCGTGGGTTTAGCAATAGTTCCTTTTTTACAGTTTTCAAAAAAAAAAAATAATAATATTTAATTATTAAATAATAAAATTAGACTATAGGAAAGTCCCTTTTCTTTAAAGGTAACCAGCATTGCGCGTGCGTACGGTCCCACTAGTCCACAGAAAATGTTCCAGGTTCAGTTCACAAAAACAAATTCATGTTTTTTTACTAGTAATAATTTCAGCAATATTAAATCTCATTAGAACAAAATATGTTTTACCAGTGCGCACTGACACGTTGGCCCTCTCTCCATCCATCTTGGACATGACCGTTAAATGGTGCAGAGTCCCGGGGTCCAGGTCCCTCATCTCACAGATGTACACGTTACTGTACTCCCCGTATGGATCGCAGTCCGTGGCATCAGCCCGACTCCTCTCATGAAACACCGTGAAGTTGCAGGCTCGGCCGGCTGTGGTCAATTTAAGAACAACACAATCCGAGCTGGCGTTGATTTCTGTGAAGTTGACGGAGCACCTGGCAGCCTCTGTGGTCTGGATCTGAAAGGCGTCAGATGGAGACAGGTAAGCACTATAACTACAGGCTAAACACCAACAGTTCAAAACGAGTCACCTGCAACTCACCTCGTGAAAACTCCACAACGAACCAAGTATCAAATAGCTTGTTGCGCATCTGAGCATTGCGGTCGTTGATTTAAATCCGTCCGTTCAATTAACAACAAAGATATAGAGGATGCTCCGAGGTTAGCTGTCATAACTAGCGTCTAAAATTAGAGAAACGTGTCAGCGCGTCACTAATTAGAGAGAATACCGCGCCGGTATGCGCGCGCCACAGCTCTGCGCGTCGTCTCCGTGCGTCTTGTCTCCCGTGCGTCCCCACGGTGCCCACGCACATCTACATCCCTCTCCCCACAACCTGCAGCATCACTGGATAAAGTCTGGTGGACAAAGGTGTCGCACTGTTGCGGTGACGGAAATGACTTATCGAGCATCCACCCTCAGAGACCTGAGAGGTTTTTCAGTGGAAATCTCTTCCAAAAAAGCCTCAGTCAGTTGTCAATGCGTGACAAATAATCCACACGCTTTTCTCTGAGGGATCCATCGATCTTAAACTTTCACTAAACTCTGAAACAGAAGCAGACAGACTCTCTCCAGCCCGACACCCCACCCTTCTTTCCTTCCTGCCTGCGGTCGACTTTCTCTGGGGCCCTTTACCATCAAACTAACCACAATCAATTAGGCAGCATCAACTATTGTTACGCTAGAATCAGGAAATCGCCTCAGATCCAGGGCCAAAAACAACGCTCTAATAATAGCAGGGTTAGTTAACATTTGGAGCAAAAGATCTCATCATTTAATAATTCATATATTATCCTTATGGTCCAGGTTAGTCCAATCAATATTTGTGAACATGAATAACTCTCAAACCTTTAAAGTCACCAACATGGAAGAACAAGCACATTTGAGTCCATTACACGAAAGTACATTTATATTTTAGATGTATTTGACCCAGAGTGACTTAGTGGACAGGCAGCGTTCAGTGCCTTGCTCATTGGCTGTTGTGGAGATCAAACCCATAACCTTTCGGATGCGGGATGGTTTCTGGAACTACTGGACCACTCACCTTAACCCTATCTGAGCTCATTTATTATCTCACACACACACACACACACACACACACACACACACGTGCACACACACACACACACACACACACACACACACACACACACGCACACACACACACACACACACACACACACGTGCACACACACACACACGCACACGCACACGCACACGCACATGCACACGCACACACACACACACACACACAGTGTGTGTGTGTGTTAGTTTCCCTAAAAAATCCTAATACTTCTAATTACGCAATGTAAAAAACTGTTTAAATTGAAGGTTTCTGTTGGATGTGAGATGATAAGCTGGCGTGCAGCATTGCTGCTGTTGTAAACATAATTTTACGTTGAATCAAGTTCAGGACACGGTGCAGGGTGTACGTTCTGTAGGCTACCTGGGGGGTGTTCCACAAAGCGAGCTTACCACCTTAGCCAGTCTGAGTGAAAAAAAGCCTGGCTAAGGTGGTAACACCCCCCCGGTCTTCTACACTCCTGTCAACCCACTTGGGTAAAAACTAAGAACCCAAACTGGCTGTAGACATGGAAATCCAAACAAGATCAATATACTGTATGTTGGACAATCATCACAACTAGGAAAACCCTTAACTATATTAATATTAACAGTGCCTTTAAAGGTTCACCATATTAATAAATGATCATAATATATCTGTGATGACTCAATGATTACTCAGCTAGGTTCTCCCTTTCTCCCTCAAAACTCACTTTCGACTAATAGTTTGTTTTGGAACAAAAACTCTCCCCATTGGCGCTTTAAGACACTCAACCTTCTCAATGTTCTCAAGCCAAATATGCACATGACAAAGCAGTATTATTATTCCAGTATTGAGCATGGTGATATATATCCCCCGGGGATCAATAAAGTATCTATATATTCACTATATTCACTTCACTAGAGGTTTTTGTTCATCTGTGCTCTAATTAGCTAGCTTACTTAGTGTTTATGTCAGTTGCAGGCCACCGTAGCTCAAGGGGACGGGAGGGGCTGTCAGAGAGGTAGGTAGGTAGGTTATGTAAGAGGAGGTAGGTTCTATCAGTGTTGTTGCAATTTCTGCTGGTCACCAATAGAGGTCGATGAAGGTCATCCATCACTTAATGCCCCTTTAAAAGTAGCTCAACATTATAACAATTTTGTCTAAATTGTCACAAATTTTAAGCAGTTGTTACTTACTGATTTGGTGGTGGTCAGTTCTGTAGTCAGAGGTGTAGTTGTTGGAAGTACAGTTGTTGTTGTTGTTGTTGTTGTTGTTGTTGTTGTTGTTGTTGTTGTTGTAGTAGCTGCAAGAGTTGTTGTTGTACTGGGTGTAGTGGTGGATGTGGTAGTGGGTGTGGTTGTTGGAGTGGTGGGTGTGGTTGAAATGGTAGTAGGTGTGGTTGTTGTAGTGGTGGGTGTGGTCGTAATTGTAGTGGGTGTGGTTGCTGGACTAGTGGGTGTGGTTTTGGTGGTCATGGGTGTGGTTGTAATCATATCAGGTGTGGTTTTGGTGGTGGTGGGTGTGGTTGTAGCCATATCGAGTGTGGTTATAGTCATAATGGCTGTGGTTTTGGTGGTGGTGGGTGTGGTTGTAGTCATTTCGGGTGTGGTTTTGGTGGTGGGTGTGGTTGTAGCCATGTCAGGTGTGGTTATAGTCATAATTGGTGTGATTTTGGTGGTGGTGGGTGTGGTCGTAGTCATATCGGGTGTGATTGTAGTCATAATAGGTGTGGTTTTGGTGGTGGTGGGTGTGGGTGTGGGTGTGGTTGTAGTCATATCGGGTGTGGTTTTGGTGGTGGGTGTGGTTGTAGCCATGTCAGGTGTGATTGTAGTCATAATAGGTGTGGTTTTGGTGGTGGTGGGTGTGGGTGTGGGTGTGGTTGTAGTCATATCGGGTGTGGTTTTGGTGGTGGGTGTGGTTGTAGCCATGTCAGGTGTGATTGTAGTCATAATAGGTGTGGTTTTGGTGGTGGTGGGTGTGGGTGTGGGTGTGGTTGTAGTCATATCGGGTGTGGTTTTGGTGGTGGGTGTGGTTGTAGCCATGTCAGGTGTGGTTATAGTCATAATTGGTGTGGTTTTGGTGGTGGTGGGTGTGGTTGTAGCCAAATCGGGTGTGGTTATAGTCATAATGGGTGTGGTTTTGGTGGTGGTGGGTGTGGTTGTAGCCAAATCGGGAGTGGTTATAGTCATAATGGGTGTGGTTTTGGTGGTGGTGGGTGTGGTTGTAGCCAAATCGGGTGTGGTTATAGTCATAATGGGTGTGGTTTTGGTGGTGGTGGGTGTGGTCGTAGTCATATCGGGTGTGGTTGTAGTCATTGTGGGTGTGCTTTTGGTGGTGGTGGGTGTGGTTGGAGTGGGGGGTGCGACCGTTGGAGGAGAGCGTGTGGCTTTGTTGGTAGTTGGTGTGGTTGTAGTCATAGCAGGTGTGGTTGTTGGAGTAGTGGGTGCAGCACTGGTGGTAGCGGGTGTAGCTGGGGTACTGGGTGCACTTGTGCCGGTGGGTGGGACTGTTGAATTTGAGCCGGTGTCTGTTGGTGCAGCCGTGCTCTGGGCTGCTGTAGTTCTGGTACCAGATGCGGTCGCTAGGTAGACTGTGTACGTTGGGGGCAGGGTCACGGCAGTTGCAGGTATGGTTTTGGTCATTGTAGCCGTAGCTTGAGGGATTGATGGATCGGGCGGACCATCTGTCGACTTCGGTGTTAATTGATCTGTCGAAGGCACATGGGAAGCCATAGGAGAAGCTGCAGCTGCGGTGGATGTGGCTGGGACTGGAACATAAGTCTGTCTATGTAGTATCCTATCGTCGGTACTTGAATGTGCGGTATGTGCGGTTGACTTGGTGTCGGAAACATCAGATAAACCAACAGTAGCCGCGACTTCGGGGCCAGAAGACACAGACGCGACTGCAGAGGTAACCGCTAAATCTGTCATGTCACTTGCGTCGGGCACGGAGGAAATCGTAGAGGAAACCAGAGTCACGGCTGTGGCTGCAGTTGACACCGGCTTTTCTCCAAGAGAGGAGGTGGAAACTCTGTGGTGTGCTGAAGGTGTCTTGGCTTCGGTCCCGAGCTCTGGGGCATTTCTGGTTGAAGCACTTGCTGATACATCCGTAGATTGGTCGGTCATGGACAGAGCTGGGCTTGACCAGACAGTATGGCTGCTATTCAATGCTGACAACTCTGTGACGGAAGTTGAGACGTCTGGGGTGAAGTCTACCGTTACCGACCTCCTGGTTCGAGTTTTGATGATGTCATTCACAAAGGTGGCGACCTGGTTAGTTGCGCTGTGGACTTTTGATGTTGTGACTTGTCGAGCGGTCCTGTGGGTTTTTGCCGTATTTGACAACTGTTCATTAATCATAGTGATGGCGGGAGTTTTCATTGCGTAGCCGGTGCTGGTGAGTCCCAGTTCATGCGTGGATGAATACAGTGTGGTTGAGATGGAGGTTGTGCCTGGAAAACAAAGAGAAAAGTACTTGAGTAACTTGGCAGAAGGAAAAACATACATTCAACATTTGGGATTACCATCACTCAGATTTTAAACTGCTTTTAAACTTGTCTTTCTTGCTAACAGAGCTGAGACCAAGTCCCTTTACTAGATCGTAATGGGACTTAAAGTGATCTTAGGGTGTAGGGTGGACTCTCCATCAGAATACCGAAACACAGTCTGGATATATGACTCATTTATGGATGACATTATAGGCCAGGGGCCTCATTACAGAATAATTTCCTAACTGCTTGTCCTATCTTAACTTAAGTTTCAAAGATAGGAAAAATCCTATCTTCCTATTACAGAAGCAATTCCTAAACTCATGGCTGTATCCTATCCTATCTCAGACCTCATATCTTATCTTAACTTAAGAAATCCTAACTAGAAGTGTAAACTCGATTCTTCAATCGGCACTCGTCCTGTCATGTCTGTATCTGTGTTTAGAATGTACACGAGACTGCCGGCATCCTTGATTAGAATGTAATATCAACGGCTGTCTCACTTCAGCTGTCACTGGCTCGATATAATGGACAAGAAAAGATGGGCGTTCAATTTTAATATCGATGAGTCGGAGGCACAAGTTTTCACCCCAATTATCAGCCCAGGATAAAGATTAAAATAATATATTATAATAATATTAATATTATATAATAACAATAATAATAACAATAATAACAATATAATATAATATTCTAAATATTATTTATTAAAAATACATAATATTTTAGTGTTCATGTTGTTCCTCATCTTCATTGTCATTGCCATACAGACCTAACAACAGTGGTGCTGCCATTGTTGGCAGTTATTTTGAATTTAGGACAGGGTCTATGTCATCCTAACTTAGGATTCCTAACTTAGGAAATTCTTCAGTTAGGACGGTTCTGTAATAGCTAAATTCCTATCCTAAGATAAGATAGGATTTTTTCCTAAATGCAGTTAGGAAACATGTTTCTGTAATACCAAAAATCCTAAATGTCATCCTAAACTGAGATAAGACAGGATTTCAGACTTAGGAAGTTTCTGTAATGAGACCCGTGGTCTTGAAGTTTCAAAGAAACTAAAAGTTTCTCAAAAAACTCAAAAACTTTTTAGTTGGCTCAAAGTGGAACTAAATGGATGATTTTAGGTTTGGGATTTCACCATTTCACACACAGCAAGAGCTATGGTCTAAAACCTGTTAGTGTTTTTCACCAGAACATGAAAAAGTCAGATCATTACAGTAGATGGAAAAGTTTCCTGCCCCCGTTTCTCCAGAAATGTCTCCAGAAATGTCAAAACCTTCTGGCATGTTGTCGGCATAGATTTTGGCCGAGGTGCTTTCTCAGTCCCCTTCGTGACCGACTCTGACAGGAAGAACACTGCTGACGTTTTTCCTGGCTGACTGAGTGGGCTGACATTAGGCTGACAACAATGTGTAGGGAAGTCAGTATCAGGAGTGTCACCGTCTGCCTCACAAGCCAGGGATGGCTGATAGATTATAGAATCACCTAGACAGGCTGTCCTAAGCTAGCATGAATTAATGTCAAGATGAACTGAGGCATGCAGGCCAATTTGTCATGTTGTTCGGCATATTTCTTAGTGAGATCATTTCCATTACATTAGGCATTAAGCTGATGCTTGTGTCCAATATATATCAATTATATAACTATTAAATTTCAACTTTTTAAGATGTTCATACTGTGGAAAGGTTCAGTGATTCAGTGATTCCTCCTCATCCAACTCACCTGTACTTGCACATAAAGACGTCATCCCGCCGTTCCCTCCTGAATCCACCTCATATTTGGCCCAATTCGAATACCGCGGGTCTCCTCGGATCACCAGCCGCTCACCCTGCTTTTTCAGGTACATCGGCTTCTCCGCCAAGCCGAACGCCCCCTTCTCGCCGTGGCATTTCCACGCCGGCGCGTCGGTGCAGTCGCTGAGGGCGACGAGGCGGGCGTGGCGCGGCAGGTTGGGGCTGGGATTGGCCCACAGGCACCGGGAGGACTGAGCGTGGATCAGCCTCATGCCACCTGTCCACTCCCACTGCTGAGCGGGATCTGTGGCGTCGCACTGCCCCAGGATGACGGTCTGTCTGCGGGTTAACAGACACAACCTCTTTGGGGCCTGAATGATGTGGAAACCCGCTGGAACAGTCCAAACACAAAGGGTGTCAGTTTAGTCAATCCTGAGGCAAAGACCCTGCATCTTTAAAGAAATACGTCAGGTTTTTGGAAGATTGGTCAGTTGGTCAGTTTACCCGTTGTGATGAGAACATAAGACAACATAGTGTATAAGTGTATATACTGCACGTGCTCCATGCTAAAGTGTTAGCATGCTAAAGTGTTAGCATGGAGTACCAGAAGATGGCGAGTGATAGTAGGTGACTAGCATTATCCATAGTAAGAAGACTGAGATTTTAGAAACAAAAAGCTGTTAGTTGTTTTCACCATATTTAAAGAACTTGTCTCATTTCCTGTTTTTAATATTTGATAAAGGATTCAGAAGCAAACTCATTGACCTGTCCATGTTTTGATCAGCCTATTTCCTGTTTTTGTATTTATGATCATGACTTTATAAAAAATGTAGTTGACTTGCACTGCTTCCCATCTTGGCCAGGTCACTGTTGCAAAAGAGATGTTTGATCTCAGTGAGTCTTTAAATAAAGGTTTATTATTATTGTTCATTATGGCATGTTAGCATGGAGCACCAGAACCAGTGATCTACCGGGGACACGTGGATCATTTCGGTGTCTATATTCTCATCACTGAACTGGTAAATTGACCAACAACCTTGGTGTATTCCTTTAAGCAATAAGCCACAAGAGGTTTTGGTTCAGACCTACAGTGATGTTAGCTAAGGGGCGTTGTTAGCCAGTTAAACATTCAAATCTCTGTAAAGCCTCAACCAGCTTATTGCTTTATAAAACTCACCACTGTAATATAAGAGATCGAGAAATCTTTTCCTTTTTAGTCAGTTATAATTAAATGTTATTTTCCAGCGAGTAATATAGTTCTTGAACAGTAACTAATCATCTTGGTTGCTTGATGAGGATGATTTCATACTTAAGTCAGAACTTTAGGACCAAAACTTTCAGTATTATAAATATAATTTGCTACCAAAACGTCTGAGCCCTTTACTGACTTATATTGGTTAAATTCCTGGGGGACAAAGTGGAAGAATGACCGATGACTGACAAGATATTATTATTTGGTTAAAGTGATAAATAACGATATTGATCTTTGTTCTCCATAATGGACTCGTTTGGCTACGGTATGGTGAGCGCCCACACCTTACCACACCCAGGTGATGCCCGTGCCATCAACAGTCGACCAGTCCAATACAAAGTGCAATAAAGGCTAGTCCATCCCTACTGAAAACTATCAATATCACAGCAAAACTATTGATTATACATAATATCCTATCGGAACATTATAGTGGTACCATAGGAGATAGAAATACCACAATGTACAGTAAGGATTCACTATCCAGTACACCGACACACTATAAGATCCTATAGGAATATTGTAGGAATATTATTAGATTTTGGAGATTTCTGTTAGGGATGAGGACTGAATAGATGATCTTTTAACTGGCATTTTTACCAAGTCCTGTCCTCACCAACTTCCTCCGGATAATTAATCTTCCTTATGGGCTTTTATTTAACCTCTTCAGTCTCAATAAACAACTTTAATCTCAGCCACATAAAAAGCAGTTTGTTTTATCTTCACCACTTGGTGTATGGGTAGATTTACAGCAGTAGAGCAGACTGGAGACTTAATGATCTTCATCCTTTCAACTTTCATTTCTCAGAACATGTGACGTAAGACCAAACTTAGAGTAAAGGACCTTTAGAAATATTTGGACACCATTTATTTTCTTAGGAAGTAATAATTTGCTTATCAAACTGTGATTCCATTAGAGGTCACTGTCACTTTAATGTAGCCCTCTAATTTAACACAAAAATACTCTTGATTGAATCATCACAACGTTACAGTGGTTTGCAAACAGTTGGACTTCATTTTATGTTTCTCAACAGTTGAGACAGAATCTAACAGCCTGACAGAAACCAGGTTAAAACAACTTCTATCAGTAGAAATAACAAGTCTGAACCCACAGGCCACATAACATTCAGCCACATGTAATCAGAATCCAAAATGTTTGAGTGACCCTTCTTTGTATACAGATAAGGGTGAACTCCTCAGTTTCCGTAGTTGGCTATCTTCCTCTCGGTATGAACCTGTGGCTCAAACGTCCTGATCACGGTCCAAAACCATCCCAGCAGTACTTACATGCAGAGGGAAATCGCAGAAGAATAAATAAAACCAAAAACAAGGTATCCATTTTACTCTGGTACAGTTTCATGCGTCTACCAGGTTCAGATGAGCAGAATAGAAGTGTTGAAGGGAAGTGCGCCTTTCTGGGGAGGAAAAAGTCAGCGAGCAGCGCTTCCTTCTATTCAATTGTTTTGGAGGTTTCATAGTAAAGGACCCCGCAGCGACGTGGAAATGCTCTTCTCTCGGAAATACCAAAGCACATCCCAGATGTTCGGTTTGTTCTAGTAACTCTGATGCACAAAACATTCAACAAGACACACACGATGTGATGGAGATGCACAAGTATTACCTTCACTTATTTCACACATTCAGACATTATAGAAACACAGAAGAAGAAAATGACCTCATGCTTTGTTTTATTATCGTTTTATGCAACTTCACATCATGTATGGAATAGAAATACCACATATAGACACTATGAGTAAATATACCTTATACAGTACATACTGAAGGTTTGTATTATTATTCTTTTCAAGTAACAATCACAAATAGGCTAAATTTATTTATCGATACAAACTACTGGAAGGTTTGACAAGAAAAAATGCATTTGAATCAAAAATTGAAAGGTTACATGCAGAAATACATCTAACCTGCAGAACAGTATATTATCTGTTAGGTGTTTTGTCCCCCAACAGAGCGCTAGCAGAACAATTGATGTAAGAAAGTAGTTGAGTTAGAGAGGAAACTGTAAAAATAATGACTGTAATTGAAAGGTTTCCTTCCAAAATGCTCTATATACTTATATATATTACCTGGGATTCATCAGGCAACATTTAAAGGACTATATTGACATAAACAGGACTACTGATGAAGCAGATCTCTTCTTGTGCTTTAATGTCAGAGATAATTTTCTAAGAGCTGTTGTCAGTTTTCAAATCTGGCATGTGTCATTTTGAAAATGAAACATCCAAAGTGGATGCATTGCATTTTGGAATGAAGGAGTATGACCGGAAGGTTGCCGGTTCAAATCCCAGTAGAACCAGTAGCAGACTTTGGTTGTACTGGGCAGCTCCCAGTGTGGAGGTTTGTATGTATGTGGGCAGGGTATTGCTCAGCCTTCCCTGGATCAATAAAGGCTAAAATGTTATTAATAAAAGGGTAAATCAGAAGTGCTGAAGAAGCTAAAGCAACGTAATTGGTTTGGTTGGAAGATACTGAAAACTAAAGGTGCTATGTGAATCATTTTTAAACATCAATACATCATTGTCAACTTAGTGTTTATAATAATACATAATACCACATTTCCCATAAAGCCCTGTGCTTCCTGTCAGATTAATGATGTTGCTAACCAGAAGGTTTTAGCTCCGTTAGCGCTGGAAGAACAGCGCCCCCTTCCTGGTTTGTGCCATAAAGCAATCCAGCAGATTTCCCTCCAAATCGACCCAGTGGACACAATGTGAAATGCCTGGTCTGGTTTGTTTACTGTTATTCTACTAATGTCTCTAATTTGATGTGGTGATGATTTATTTATGTCAAAATGCTACACAGCAGCTTTAATGGAAGCCAATTTAACCAATCAATGAGGTAGTCAGTCTTCACTGCTCTGACCCTGAAGATGAAGTGAAGACTCAAGAGGAACCAAAAGACATTTTGTACTTTTTCTTTTGAGACAGTTTGTACTTTTTTGTTTGAGACAGTTTGTACTTTTTTTCAGCTTCCGCTTTTTTCAGAGTCCACATTGAATATTGCATTTTCATATTTGGTACCATGTAGGACGAGACGATGTGTTGTAGAAATATGTGAGAAGAAGAGGAGAAGTAAGGATAAATACAGTACACACACTCACACACACACACACACACACGCACACATACACGCACACATACACACGCACACATACACGCACACATACACACGCACACATACACGCACACATACACACGCACACATACACGCACACATACACACACCCCTTTTCCCAGCAGAATCACTCGGTCAGCAGAGTTTCTGGGACTTTGTATTTGAACGCTTTTTCCTGCTCTTATCTTCAGGAGTATTGGTCCTTTTGTGGGACAGGGTGCTAAATCAAACAACTAGCCCCCCCCCCCTCCTAACATCCTGTCCTAGTCCGGGAGGAGGATGAGGAAGAGGAGGAGGAGGAGGAAGAGGAAGAGCAGAGAAAGGAGTTCTCACCAAGCAGGACATCTCCTCCACCCATCCACATCCTGACTTCAAGCTTCACAAAGCGCAAACCCGCCAACGTGGACCTTCACTCCCCTTACTGGAGAGTCGGTTTCTCCTCTGTTCAGATATTATGATCATTAAAAGTGGAATGAAATGGGAAAAAAACAAATGTGAATTTTGTGGCTTTTCTAAAATTCAACACGTGGTAAAACTCCACGAGTGATTGAGAAAAGTGACACCTACTCTTACAAAAAAAAGTTAATTAAAAGAAACAAAAGTGCTTTTTTAGGAATAAGCAGGAAAGTAAAGTTTATTCTACTGTTAAAGACGATGGATTAACGGTAGTTTTTAGAGGATAGTAATTTACAGGATAATAACCTTTACACCATGAATGATGAACTCCAGGTTAGGATTTGAGTTTTTTAATGTTGTTTTTTTTAATGTTTTTGTCATCAGAAACTAATGCAGCTGAGGTGATTTCTTCTTATATAAGATAAATTGGAAGGTGCAAGAAGAGAAATTGCCTTTAAAAGACAATCCCACTGCACATTCTCTGCACAGACAACCATGAAAACGAAGCTTGTGACAGATCCCTGTTTACTCTCTACTGGAAAAACACAACCTGGTTTCTCGTGCAGCTTCAGGAAACGTTTAAAGAAGTGGACCAGGTGAATTTCAACGCTCAAAGTCGCAGGACAAGTTGATTTTTCTGCAGCAAACCTTGATTGATTTCACAAGCTGTTCTCACAACCCAAAACAATTATTCTCCTCAATCACTTTGTGAGTCGGGTCTGACGTTATCGGGCTGAACTTACTGGACCGACTCTGGGTTTTCCACGAGTCCGTCTGGTGTCTATCATTTCGTCAGCTATTTGTGTGTCTTCCCCTCTCCTCCCCTTTCCTGTCTGTCCTCTCCAAGTCCCTCGGCGTCCTCGTCATCTCTGCATCCTCACGTCTGAGTCACAACACAGCTCGGACCGGCGGAGGCTGCCAACACCAACAACACGACGGTGCTTTATTGATCTCGTAGGGAGAATAGCTTTTCTCTGGGTCAGAGGTCGGGCTCGGCTACAGAAGAGCATCTACGGAGATGGTAGGGACTCAGCGTCTTGCTCAAGGACACTTTAGCAGGCCAACACCCAGGAAAACTTGTAACGCCTGAACAGGGACTTGAACCCTGGACCCTCAGATTAAAAGTCTGATGCTCTACCGACTGAGCTATCCAGGCTCTGCAGGTCCTCTCTCTCCATATGTAAAGAGACCTTGCCTCGGGGTGAGCGAGGTCCTCTTCAACAGCATACAGGCAGAGCACATGCAGCACATCTCCAAATACAAGCAGATAAAACAAACAGATTTTGGTACAGGACTTCCGAAGACCTCTAACAGACGTGTATCAAAAGCAAAGCAGGTACCTTGTCTTGTGGCTGGACTATGAGATACACCCGGTCTCAGCGGTTCAGACTCCTCGCTCCCTCCCCGCCGGTGCATTGTGTTGAGTCTTGGAGACGGGCGAGGCCGGAGAGACTGCGGAGGTCCCATGGGGTCAGATAAATGAAGGGGAGGGGGGGTCAGTCCCGTCCAAGTCCAGCCAGGGCGGTCCCTAGAACCCTCTCCTCTCCATCCTCATTTTCTACTGTTCTCTTTACTAACTTTCCTTTTTCTTACTTTTTTAAGCTTCATTAAAGGTGCAGTGTGCAGCTTTTTCACATTCAAATAACAATAAATAAATAGGATATATTTTACATTATCAGTCTGTGTGTTCAAGCCTAAATCCATCATTTGCCTGAAATTGCCTTTTTCAACAATGTTGGGACATTGTTGAAAAAGGTGAGCTGGTTGTGGCTGTCAAGGTGAGGCTAGGGAAGTCTTGCTCTCCTTCATCTATTATTCTCCGTCTTACCAATGAGTCCTCAATACTTTCAAAGTCTAAATCAGAATCTCTTTTTGGTGTTTTTTCTTACTTGAATGAAACGTTTCTGTGGTGCTTTATGTGCTCAGTGAGTTTCATGATGCTTGAAAAATGTTAAAACATTGTCTAAAAAAACATCAGCATCACTGATGAAAACACACTTGTGATGTGTGTTTTTTGTCCAACAACAACGATTTCATGACTCAGATTCATTCAAGTCCACCAATTTTATCTGTAAGACAAATGCAGAGAAAGTGAAGCTCTTGTGTCCAACCCTGATTCTCATCACTGCAGAACATTAAGATGACCTCAAACCTCTAATATTAGTATTAGTATTAGCATCACACCATAACAGGCAAAATTTAAATTAAAATTAAAATTAAATTAAATTAAATTAAATTAAATTAAATTAAATTAAATTAAATTAAATTAAATTAAATTAAATTAAATACAAGCCTGATGTTCTGATATGTGATAATTATTATTATCATATTTCTTCCCTTAGTACTTCTCTACTATGCATGATCAGGATTATTACTGCAGTTAGATCTCTTGTCTGGCTGCTCTGTTGTCTGACCCTTGACCTCTGTACTATTAGTTTGTATTGTTGGTGATCTAGGAATTGAAGCATAATAATGTTACACTCATCACATCATAACCGACGGCGTGATGAGCAGCAGCGTGTCGGTGCAGTATGAAGCAGCGTTCTGCAGCCGTCTGGTTCATGCCGTGCCGAGCGTGCGCTTGTATATTTAACCCCTCTTGAAAAGTGTCCTGTTGCTGATTGGCAAGAAGGAAGTTCCACCCTCTACAGGAAGTCATGCTGTGTAACCCTGTCTGCTTCGGTCCTGGAGGACTAACCCAGACCACTGAGAACACACACACACACACACACACACACACACACACACACACACACACACACACAGATAGATTTACACATTCAGACGCACACACACTCATAATGCTGGCTAACCTGAGCTCTACAGTAGACTGCAGAATGGGAGACAATGCGTTGAGGTTTCGACCAATTTCACAATTTTTACAACGCAACGCCAAAATATCATGAAGTTGATCACAACCTCTGAAACTGTTGTTGGCACAAATAACATGGAGATTTATCTTCCTCCTTAAGGATTCCTTAATTATGACAGTATGCCTTTTTCACTTGTTCGGCACGTGAAAAAGTTAGCTAACAGTTGAGTTTAGGCAAGTAAAACAACTTTGGGTTATGGTTAGCGAAAAGGTTTTCTGGCATCTGGTTTTCAGGACATTCTGGCTGCCTCGTATATATCCAGATGTAATGTAAGTGTTGTGGCAGGGGATTGGTTGTTGCTTATTTGTTTCACTTCTTTGTCTCATTTGTCTCATAAAAGTAGGTAGATAACTTATTGATCTTCTACCTCAGCTCTGGTTCTGCTCTTAGATGCTTGTTTAGGAAATGCACCTATGATTTCTGGTGACTAGTAGTTCTCTTGCCTACCTGTGTTGAATACACTTATTGTAAGTCGTTTTGGATAAAACGTCTGCTAAATGACTGGAATGTAATGTAATGTAATGTAATATCATGTAATGTAATATCATGTAATGTAATGTAATTGGTTGAGTGTTGAGAGAGTCAATGAGCAGCTCCTATTGATCCCTCTGCTAGTATGGAGAAGACTGTAACTATAGTAACTATATCAGGCCTTTTACTTCCTTATCAGTCAGTTTCATCCACTGAGGTTGAGGTTGAGGTTCCTCCCTTTATTGTTCTTAATTCAAGTGGATGACCAGAGAAATCCTTCCTGGGTGGTGCGAGAGGATTCAGTCTGTGAAACCTGCCTCCCCCTACCTCCCCCTGCCTCCCCCTGCCGTAAGGAGCTGCTAACCCAGTAGAGGTTCATCAGTCTGGGTTTCAGTGGAGAGTTTTAGTGTCCCATGATGTCTAAATGCTGTTTCAGAAGATTTTCACCCTGATGACAATTAACAACACTGAATATTTGATTTGTTTTGAAGCTTTTGGCATGAAAATGGTTGAAATGAAAGATTAAAGTATTATCTATCATCAGTTTAAATCCAAAAGTACCGATCCTAGTCGTAACAGCTCAATGCCGAAGACGAAGCAGACTACTGTGTCGGACTTCCCTGCAGGGGAAATAAGGACTTTTAATTTGTTGAACCCTCGTCTCTGTTTCTGTGTGAAGAATGTCATACTTGTGTAACACAGCAGCTTTTCCATTTGGAAGGGAAATGGGAACACTCGACCTGAAAGACACAAGTCACTCTCTACGTCTATCGGGTCTTCCTGTGTGCTGCTGAACAGCGTGGCAGGGTGGGCTGGTGCTTAGAGCCTGTCCTGGAACCAGAAGGTCATCGGTTCAAACCCAGCAGGAGGCGATGTTTACCATCAACCGTCTTTGCTTCCAGTTATTGAGTATGGCACCAAACCACAACCTGTTCAGTTTAAAGGTGCTACAGGTCTCACTGTTAAACTATTGTGAAACTTTGATGAAACAGTACGAGATGACTGGTCGCCTCTATCTCACACCCGTGGTATTGTTAGTGTTTCTCCAAATTAGGACTACATTTCCCATAAGCCCCACATCACTCCTTCCATCTGCTGTTGCCAGAAACTCTGACATTTTTCGGCTGTGATCAGACAAGACACTTTATTGAACATGTTGGTGTCTTTTTTTTTGGGTTCATTGATTTGTTTCCATGTCCGCTAACATCTCAACTCTTCAAAATGAATCATTGTTAGAGGAAATCTGACGACCAAACGATTCCCTTTGACATTCTTTCACTGGAGCTGTTGTTGTTGTTGTTGTTGTCTGAGGTATACCACCACCGTAAGCCGTGCACACGTACGTACACACACACACACACACACCAAAGCTCATAAAGCTCTTCCTCCTCGTCTTTCAGTCCCATGGAGGCCAGGTTGGGTTTGGCCGCTAACCAGGAAACCTCCTGTTCCTTTGCAATTAGGTGCTTCCTCAGCCAATCAGCGAGTGACGACCTTGAACGCACGCCCAGACCCTGACCTTTGACCCCGTCGGGGAGAGACGGAGGAGGTGGAGTGCCCACCTAGCACGCTACCTCTGTGTTGGGCCAGTAGATCACAGGCCTTTTGGGTATAACTCTTATTTTTTCCACATTAACCACATGGATTTTATTGTTCAGATTATGTTGGCTAAGTTTTCTATTTGACATTTTAGGCATTTAGCACTCATACGCAGTGACTTGCAAAGAGTACAACAGTAAAATAAGCTTAACTTCCTCTGTAGATTGGCAACCATGGTCTGACATGACCAAATACCAAGTACCAAATGTTTGTCTTTGGTGGTTAAATCAGTCAGGAAACTTAGACAATAACAATTGAACACCATTAGAAACCTGTTCTATTCAGTGTTTGGTCTCATTTCGTCCCTGCTGACCACCGTAAACTTTTTCTGACCGTGAGCCAATCAAACCGAAGCAACTCAATGGTTCTGTATGAAACTGGCTAGCTGATTGGCTCGACACAAAGCGACAGCATCTACACTGGAACTCAACACGTGGCGAGTCTCCTCACGATGAATTTCCCCCCGGGGATCAATAAAGTATCCATCTATCAATCTATGAGCTACAAAGTTAAGCTCGTGTATAAGTGAGTGAGCAACTTTTAGATTGAAAATCTGTTCTTGTCTCAGATTCTTTACGGGAAAATGTGTGTTGATTATTTTTTACTGATTCAATTATTCTTTCTTTCTATTATTATTATTTTATTCTTAACTTCTACCGCTGTTATTCTGCTCATCCTAATAATGCTGTATTTGTAGTAATACTCTATTTTCTTGTATTTCCTGTATCGTTTTACTGAATTGCAGCTGCAATGTCCCAATTTCCCCACCAGCATTGTTAAAGTTTCATCTCATCTTATCTCACCCAGTATGGTCGTGACTACTAGAGCATCGGTCCGGTTCGACATGAGGAGGAGAAAAGGTTGAGGAAGAGTCGTAAAGTGACATGGTCTGACTTCCTCTGCCAGCCGGGTGACTGAGACAGAGAACACCTAACATCCTGGAGAGGAAACTGAGAGATATGTGGTTTATGATCAGGCGAGGCTGCCCTGCGTGGTGTCGGGGTCCTGGTAATAAGCCCACAGGGCATCGCTCCCCGGCCAGAGCTGCTTCCTCTCCTTGACCCTGGGCTGATGAAGGAAGAGAGTTCATGAGAGGCGTCCACTTGTTGCCCTCTGTAGTCATTCACACGTTCACATTTCAGGCATTTAAAGGGGCCCTGTTGTTTATACACACATATGATCAAAGATGTTTAGTGAAGACAAAATTTGATTTTGTTGGTTACAATTATTGCATTTTCAAAAATTCACACATTTTTTCAAAGCAGTTTCAAACCAACTCCAGTAAACGCATCACAACTGGACCTGGTCCTGATTGGCTCCCTCTCCCTCACAAGACTTCCTGAAATCTGTCCAATCAGGCCAGTTTGCAGCATTTGAACTGGAAAGCCTCTCAGCAGGTTGACCTCTTAGTCTTCACATTCATTTAATTTAACTAATACAATTCAACTTTCAACTAAACTACATTTATTTGCAAAACATCATGAAGAACTTGATTTTAATCCCGAGCCGGAGTAGACTTGAAAACAAAATCGTGAAAACTGAATATGTGACCTTCCCACTCTACAGCGTACCTCAGTGTTGAAACACTTACATAACCACACTATTGCCCATATTCTATTTTATAGCTTTTATTGTTTTATTATTTTTACTATTCTTATTGTTTCTACTGTTTTTATTGCCGATTGTATATTCTTGTTGCCTGCTTATATTCTATTTCCTTTTACCTGTTGAATCCTGTTGAATCAATTTTCTCATATAATCTCGTATTATTTCTGTTAATTTATTTTGGTTAGACGGTTATCAAGTATTGAGAAGAGATATTCTGTGTGGCACCTTTCTATGTATGATACCTGAGTTTGGTGAAGAGGACGTTCATTCAGTCAGTCAGTCAACCAACCGCTCAAGTTTAGAAACCAAGCCTTTCAGACATTAATAATCTTCTCAGGTTTGGTCTTTGCCAACATGCTTGTTCGTTCCTCAGATTTGATTTCTGTCTTTCAGTTTCCTCACTTTACATTTGCATCACTACTTTGGAATGGAAACCTGCTGCAAGTTCCTGGTGGCAAGGAGCGTCAATCCCAGAGCACATGAATGTAGTTGTAGTGACATATGTGTCCACTAGGTGTCCTACTTTCACTACACATATCAGCTCCGGTATGAAATGAAAGACACCCACTGTGACCAATACTAAGGTATGAATTTGTGAGTCTTTACTGACTCTGGAAGCTGCAAGACTCCTAAAATCAAATTGACTAGATACTGTGAGAAAAAACCCAAGGGGCGTGATGAGTTCTAAAATATCTTACTCAAATAGAAATACTGCTACTTAAAGTTTACTTAAATAGAAGTCTGGAGAAAGTGAAGTGAAAGAAGTTGAGTAACTTTTGTTTTTTTACAGAAGAGAACGTTGTTGCATGTGAGCAGACAGAGAACAGAAACACAGTTATGATGGAATGATGCAATGCTTCTGGAGAGACGACACAACCTGTGCTCAGGTTTTCCTGGAGGCTTCCTGGAACCTTCTGAAGGACCTCTGGCTGTTCCAGCACCCTCTAGGCTGCTGTCACCCCACAAAACACCAGAAGATGGTAGCAAACTACATCATCCAGCATCCAGCATGAAACCAACCTGCTCACATCATAGGAGACACCCCCCCCGACCCACCACCACCACCACCCCCAGCAGGTCCAGAGCTGCCAGATGCTGCAGCTGCCCGAGACTCTCAGATCCCCTCTGGCATGCAGCTGGTTGCCGAATGACAGGAATATCAACTAGGACGTTTCCCCTTACAAACATAATATATCATGTACCATCTCGCTTTTATTCTAACCTCACTGGGAGTCGTGTACGGCAGGGGGGTGAGGACCAAACCCCGGAGCGCCGACTGTCCCTCTCTGTGTAGGTGTGAAGGCGATGGGATGCTGTGGCGGGTCGACTGTGTGGATCTCGGTCTCAGAGACGTTCCCTCTGACCTGAGTGGCTTCACATCCTGTCTGTAAGTAAAGCAGATATTAAAAACTGAGTTTTATCTGGAGAACTTTGCACACTTTAAAAGGTACATGTATTTCAAATTGTATTTTTATAGGATAGTCAGGAGTCTGTTGTTAGAGCGGTTTAATGCTTCACTCAGGACTCTTCTGTCTCTGCTATTTTTTTTTTTACATACTTCATGTATTGATGTATATATGATTTATGCTGGTTTTTATACACCTGGCTGCAAGGTGAATTTCCCCTCAGGGACAATAAAGTTTAATTGAATTGAATTGTAAATATGTGTAGATATTTTTCTCACAATATACAAACTGTATTGTACATGTAGATGACATTCAGTTGAAATGTCCGAAAGATATTTTTGATATTCTTGCAGATTTTTTCAACAGGATTTAAGAAGAAAACATGTTTCCAAAACAGTTTGAATGAATTAATTGAATGAATATTTATATGTTCACATTTTTGTAATTAATCTCAATAAAATAAAATATCTTGATAATGGTATATATATATATATAATATATATCTCTATCTCTCTAAATATCACATATTCTGTATAGTAATATATATGAAATGTGTTGTTTTAGTATTTATTATTAAGTAGTTTTCTAGAAAGTTGAGTTGAACAATATCCAATAAGTTTAGTGTTTCTTTATTTTTTTTAAGATTTATTATTAAATAATAAATAAATAAATAAATACATTTAATATTTAATTTGTTAATACTCCTTGTTTACCTTTTTCTTTTTCTTATGGCACTCTATTGTTTGCACACTTGTTTTTTGCACTATATTGTCTATTCTATTCTGTTTTCTATTGTTGTGAGCTGCCATAACATGTGAATTTCCCCACGGCGGGATTAATAAAGTCTATCTTATCTTATCTTATCTTAAATCAATTACTGTTAGAACAAACTCTTATTCACAACGAAATCCTGGCTAGAGGAAAAAGCCTCTTGACGGGGAATTTAAAAAATGATAAAGGCTAGAAAAACACAATAAAACAGTGATGTTGAAAGAGACTGAAGTAGAACAAGGATCAGATGGACAGACACACTTAAGGACTTGGAGACAAACAGCGTGACAAATAACACCACGAACAACAAGAAAACCACTAAAATCAATTAAACCACGCGACAAAAACACAGCTGCACCAACAGAGAAGTTAGTGTCGTTATTTTGGTGAGAAACTTTTGGACTGAAACTGTCCGACTGGAACGAGAACTGGCTTATTTCAATAACGGATCTTATTAATTGTTCACAATGCCAGAAAAAACATTGGAGCTCAAATTGTTGCAAGGCGGCCTAACAAAGGCCCCGGCAGCCAGAAGGCCGCATGGTAACACAACGCCGCTGGTGAAAACCTCAAAACTCCAGTTTTGGTGATTCTCATGTTTTAACTTCAGTTGAAGGATTTCATGCTGCACAATTCTACAATTCTTTAGTTTATGAAATCTTATCAAAACTAATTCGATAGACTCAAAATACCTTTTCTTAGTTAATTTGAGAGAAACAGTGATACGTTTATTTTTCATCAATTTAAAAGAAACATACTTATTTCTCAACAATCCTCATGTTGTTATAATAAAAATAATTTCAATCTTGAGTCATGTCAACTTCACTTTAAGTACATTTTTCTTGCCACTGCACCAGTTGCTGCAAGAGAAGTAAAGAAATGAAGCAAAGTTACCGTACATGGTGCAGACACACAAAAAAGAGGCAAATAAAAACTTTTTTCATCAAATAATAAAGTGCTGATAGCAGTGTTACCACCGCCTCCAGCATTCCTGCTTGTATACTTTCCTTAGCCTCAACTTGAAGGAAATGTATAGAAAGCATGGATTGGACAGGGTTGGGGCTGGGATTCAGGGGCCCCCAAACCAGTAGGTCCGCCCCTGAGGACAGGAAGTGGTGTTTATTGGTCAAACATCAGCTGGTAGGAGTAACATTTGGTCTCCTTCAGAAGGGACAAAAACAGAAAACTGATTCTGTAACAAATAAAATAAATGTACCTTCAGAAAGAGAGAAAGCAACTGACTAAAAGTAATTTTAGATCAATATAAATATGGCCGACCAATATAGGCAACATATAAAATATACATTAACAAAGCATTACGGTGCTCATATCAATTGGTTCATTACAATCTATTTGGGTTTTATAATTGATAAAGTTTAAATTGTGTAAGTAAAATAACTGAAATGCCTGTATCCTTCGTGACCTACACCAAACCCTCACGGTGATGTGTTCATCATCCTACAGCTGCATTCTGCCACATGCTAGTCCTGTGATCTTCTGATGAAAGTTTTGAACATCGAAACGTCAATAAATTTTCACTACCGATGCGAGAAAACTCCTGTGATCTCGGACAGTAAAGTCGAGATTTGTGAACCGAACGAAGAGAGCCAAGACTCTAACCTGTGATTTAATCAGGACACGAAGCCTGGGAGACCATGGTATGCTGCTTTTCTTGACACTTTGATGGCAACAGATTAAAAAAAAATTACATTCCTTTCAGGCTTTCCTCAGCTCTTCCCAGGAGTAATGTGTGATCCACACAGACATGTCGCAAATCATCTTCCTCACAAAAATGAAGACAGCTTCAGGGGAGTTTTGTTTTGCAGGAAGGTGATTCTTTAGTTGTTTTTTTCTGAAGTTCATTTCTAATACTGCTTCTCTAATGTTTTCCTGCTGTTTTTTCCTGCTTTTTGTGTTTCTCAACACCTCGAGCACATGTTCTGGTTGGGAACTGTTAAAACTACTATAATAACCTTTTACGATTGTACAGAATCCATCATCCACTTCCTTTGCCAGAGGATCAGCTCTTGCTCTCTTGATGGAATCAGCCTGAATTAAAACCTGTATGATTGTTTTTAGGAGGTTTTGTTCACAGGAGTAATTGAACTGTCTGAGGTTACAGGAAGAACATTGGACTTTCACTACAATACATCTCACTGTGGAAGAACCAACGTATGTTGAGGAATTCTTCAATAATGGAAACTACATCTGAACAGCACTCAGCACAGTTATAAAGTACAGTATAATAAAAGCATCAACAACCAATTAAATCTGAATTTCACTGATGATGTTGAGGAGAAACTGATGATGTTGAGGACCAGCTGATGACGTCAAGAACAAACTAATGATGTTGAGGACAAACTGATGATGCTGAGGACAAGCTGATGATGTTGAGGACCAGCTGATGATGTTGAGGACCAACCGATGATGTTGAGACCAAACTGATGATGCTAAGGACCAGCTGATGATGTTGAGAACAAGCTGATGATGTTGAGAACAAACTGATGATGCTAAGGACCAGCTGATGATGTTGAGGACCAGCTGCCGGTTTGGGCACCACCACCCTTCACTGCTGCTTCATCAGCCTGATCACAGCGACAAATCCCCTCCACGCATGTTACATCACGTTTCACAAGGATGTTAGCCTCCGCCTTAGTGAGTGAGTGTGTGTGTGTGTGTGTGTGTGTGTGTGTGTGTGTGTGTGTGTGTAGAGTGATAGGTAAACTGTCTATCAGCAGGCTGCGGTCTGTCCTCTTGGTCATGAAGATTAAAATGAAAGTCATTCTGCCATCTTCTGAACACACAGGATGTGATGCAACCTGTACACAACCTAGGTCCAGTTGTCCAGTACCATAAGTCTGTTTGTGCTGTGTCGGTATGACTGCATGCAACACGGTCTCAGAACGTGTTGTGAAATGTACAAACACCGCAACTATGAAACGCAGATTCACGTTCAGGAAATATGTGAAGGTTTTGTTCCTCCACCATGAAAGGATTATGTGACCACAGCATGAATCGGTCATCTTCACGTTAGCTAACACTCTAGTTCAGGTAACTAAACCAGTCTGGTTCAGGTCAGCTTAAGGTTCCGGTCATGGTTCGATTGAAAACTTGAGTCACAAGTTGGGAATTAAACTCTTCCTGTTTCTCCTCGGGAATTAAACCCTCCCTGTTTCTCCTCCATTTAATCCTTTCATGGTGGGAAAACAGGTTTCTATCACTTTTTGTGCACATAGCATCTTCTATCTTCTTCTATCTTATCTTCTATGTTGTTTGCATTCAGTTGATGTTTCTTAATACTTCTTCTTTGGTTCATCTCATCTATCTGATTGTTTGGATTTCTCTCCCTAAATTTAAGATTTTGTAGAGAAGTGATTTTTTTCCAATTGTGCTTATCAGATCAGATAAAGCAGATCCTACTAATAACCCTGATCTGTATTGACCCAAGTGTGGACATGAAAACAACCCAGTAACCCTGATTACTGTCAGTATGGTGCGTTTCTGCAGTGGAAAAAGTGTACATGTGTGGAATGAACAGCTGGGCAGCCGGGTTGCGGGTGCATCTTGCTAACACACTCTGTATCTGGCCATCCAGAGATCTGAGCATGAACGAGCTGTCGGCGCCGCCTGCCCACGTCTTCTCCAACCTCCACGCCCTCCGAGAGCTGTGAGTAAGACCTGCCGCTGTCTGGGAACATTTACATTCATGTTTTCAGGCGTTTGGATGACGCCTTGATCCAGAGCAAGCTGTAATGAGTTCAGTTCAGTGTGTTGCTCAAGGACTCTGACAGGACTGACTGGCTGCTGCAGATATCAAACCTGATGGACCACAGGGGCACCCTGAAAGTCATGATGACGTTTCCACTGATTTTTGATTAAAGTTTTAGAGCCCTTCAGTTGCCACATTGCCCACTGTAATTTAGAGACTCACATCCTTACATGCCTTTCACAAGTCAGCCGACAGGGCAGCCAGGGGTGGCGTCACCGTGCAGCTAATGGACTCTTTGAAAGGGTGGACACATCAGCTGCTGTGGGATTGAACCTGTGACCTTCTGGGTGCAGGACCACTGGGCCACCCTGTGAAGTTCCAGGTTTCACAGTGATGCCTAAACTAACATGATCCCTGCTTCACATGAGTGCATCGGTGGCTAAAAGATGACCACCGGGGTGGCAGGGAAGCTGAGCGCTTAGACAGACCGTCCAGTTATTGAAATACCACAGGTTCGATCCCTACCACAGCCATGTGTCCTGCCGAAGCGTCCTGGAGCAAGACACTGAACTCCCTACCTGCTCACTCACTGTAAGTCGCTCTGGATAAGAATGTCAGCTGAAAATATAAAATATAAAAAATATAAAAGTTGACATACTTAAAAGCGGAGATGTTGGGAGCTCCTCCCATTGCTCAGTTTACCAGTGGTGATGAGAACATAGACACCGAAATCATCCATGTGTTCCCGGTAGATTATTTGCTCCAGTATGCTAACCCTTCAGCATACACTATGTTGAGTGATTGTAGGCTTCTAGCATTATCTCAAAGGTGAGAAAATGAGAACTTAGCAGCTGGCAGTTTTATGTAGGAGGCTGGTAAACTTTACATACAACATGATATAAAAACAACATACTGTTTTGAACTGCCAGGATCTACTTGGATCCACTACTAGGAAGTGAAGGCAACATTTGGTTACTAAAAGATCAGCCTGCTTTGGATAATGTTTCACCTGCTATCACTCAACATAGTGTATGCTAAAGTGTTAGCATGGAGCCTACTATCACTCAACGCATCGTATGCTAAAGTGTTAGCATGGAGCCTACTATCACTCGACGTAGCGTATGCTAAAGTGTTAGCATGGAGTCTACTATCACTCAACGTATCGTATGCTAAAGTGTTAGCATGGAGTCTACTATCACTCAACGTAGCGTATGGTAAAATGTTAGCATGGAGTCTACTATCACTCAACGTATCGTATGCTAAAGTGTTAGCACGGAGTCTACTATCACTCAACGTAGCGTATGCTAAAGTCTTAGCACGGAGTCTACTATCACTCAACGTAGCGTATGCTAAAGTCTTCCAATCCAATCCAATTTTGAGGCAAGATTTAAAACCAGACAATGTAGGGGCCAGTCTAACATGTAGAGGCAGCTCGTTCCAGAGTTTGGGGGCTGCAACTGCAAAAGTGCGATCTCCCCTGAGCTTAAGTCTTACCTTACGTACAACCAGGAGCAACTGATCAGCAGACCTGAGTGACCTTAATGGGACATATCGCTGTAAAACATCAGAGTAAAACAAAAGTGTTAGCATGGAGCCTACTATCACTCAATGTAGCGTATGCTAAAGTGTTAGCATGGAGCAGCATGAGCAGAGTGAATGATGTACTGGGGACACATCAATGATTTTGGTATCTATGCTCTCATCACTTGGGTGAGTTGACCAACTCGACAACTCGACACACAATTACACGACACACAATTAATTGTGTGTTCCTTTCACTTCTGAAATTGAACGCCTCAAATCCCTCTTGCCACATCACGGCCCTTGTGATGCCTTCATGGCTCCGAATGGTATTGGCTCCTGTGCCAGGAAGGGAACCATGGGATTAATTTAGACAGCCAGCTTGTAAATACGGGAAAGGAAAAACAAAGCAAACCACCAGAACAGATGAATAACACTGAGGGATCAATCCGGTTCAATAGATGAACTAACAGATCGGGGACGGAGCCAGAAGCACTAAACATGCTCAAATGAAACTCTGGTATATGGATTCAGGATATTGAGGAGCAGGTTATTAGTTACGAGGTTCGCCGGCTTTGTTCTGACGAGCATTTGGATTAACCCGGTGATCATCAGAACAGCTGAGCCGACTCACATGGAGCAGATGTGTTTATGCAATCAAGCCGGGTGGTTCATACACAGTAGCGCGTTGCCAAACACACAGAACCTCTCACAGCGGTGTAGCGGTGTAGCGGTGTAGCGGTCCAGGGCGTTTCCTTTCACCTTCATTAAAGCCCATTCATTGTGTTTCCTGTTTCTCCTCCTGCAGCAGGCTGGCAGGAAACGGCTGGACCGGCGTCCCCAAAGAGGTTTTTGCAGGACTTGTAAATCTGAGAGTGCTGTAGGTGACACCTTTAAAACACGTTACTAACTCATGCTTTGTGTTGAAATGAACATTTATTTATTGATTGGTAAGATATTGCAAATGAACAATGATATTGAGTTGGTACTTGATGAAAATCTCCCTGATTTCTTCATAACAAGACAACGTGTAGTAAGTGGGGGAAATGTAATGCGCTAAAATAAGTTCTGATACGTTCTAGTGCCTGACCTAAGTGTTGAGGGATGGACCAACGTTGAGCTGCTTTCTGTAATGAAACGATGTTATATTGTGTCTCTGAACGCTGTGATAGCTTCTAATATACGAGGTGACGTGTTCTGTTATTTGCCAGCAGAAAATAAAAGCGCTTTTACACCCTAGTGAAGGAGTTTCATTAAGTACCAGCACAGTATCGTTCTGTTCTTCCACTGGGTTGGTGAACCGGCTGACAAACTAGAATCAATGTAACGTGTTAGTGATTTCCTGTTTCAGAACATTTTCATTAACAGTGCGAGAAAATCCAATAGATCCAATATTTTCACCAATCACCTTCTGATTTCTCCTCCTCCTCATACAGAATGCTGCAGAACAATCGTCTACAGCAGGTTTCCTCTGAAGCCTTGGAGAACCTGAAGAACCTGCAGTCCTTGTGAGTACACCTCAACTCAGGTGAATTTACACTTCATACCCTCAACGTCCTCGGGATCGGTTGCTTGTAACGTTGCTGATCTAGGACCTGAAGCTCCTTCTACCGTTGTGCAGCTCAGTGGAACTCCACCGTTCGTAGGTTGTAGTGTCAGGCTCCGCCCACACTACGCCGTTTAAATTTGAAAACAGCATTTTCCTGTCTTGCATTTTCGAAAAGCTCCCATTCCAAACTACTCCACCAAAAACGTCACTTCCTTCCATGGGCGCAGTCTCCGTTTTCACCGTCCAAACTGTAGTGTTCAAATTGACGCCACACTACGCCGACGTTTTCGAGGGTGGAAAGCGGAGACAAGACGGAGAGATAAATATGTGTTTTCATATCCAAACAGCCTAGTGTGGACGTGTCCAAACGGCCTCCTGGTGGCTGAAAGATTAGACATTTATGAAGTTTCTTCCAAAGTTTCTTCGGGACGGAGCAGCAGTGAAGAAGCAGTAAACAACCGAATCACTACAGGAGGTGGAGGAGGCCTGGGGGGGGGGAGGGGGGCTGTCTGGTATAACACAACCAATCTACTTTCATCTGTACAGACCATATAGGATCAGGATCATATAGGATCATACAGGATCAGGCTTGATGTTAATGCTTCTCTGCTGGGGTCCGTCCTCCTGAGAGCGCCGGAGTCTGAGTCGAATTTTCCATTCTGTTTAGAAATGTGGTCAGGAGGGTCTATAGTCCTGTCCGGATGAGAACAGAAAACAAATGTACACACACACACACACACACACACACCACACACACACACACACACACACACACACACACACACACACACACACACACACACACACACACACACACACACACACACACACATGCATGTTGCTATACTTGAGAGAACATTAGCATTAACCCTAAAATACCCACTTGCAGAAGTGAGAAGCAACAAAGTGTTTTAGGAACAACTCAGAGATAGACACACACACACACACACACACACACACACACACACACACGTGCGCGCGCTCTCTTTTTGGGCAGACCAGCGATCTGCAGGTGTTGATCTGGTCAGAAGAGGCTCGGTCCATGTGCAGGTCAGATCAGGACCTCTCCTCCACGCCGGGCTGGCGGCCATGTTAGAAAATACATGTTGATGATGGTTCACCCACGTTGGCTTGACTCTCCGACGGCAGCAGGTCAACCAGGTCAACCAGGTCAACCAGGTCAGCCAGGTCAGCCAGGTCAGCCAGGTCAACTAGGTCAACCAGGTCAGCCAGGTCAACCAGGTCAACCAGGTCAGCCAGGTCAGCCAGGTCAGCCAGGTCAACCAGGTCAACCAGGTCAGCCAGGTCAGCCAGGTCAGCCAGGTCAACCAGGTCAACCAGGTCAGCCAGGTCAGCCAGGTCAGCACTACATCATGTCAGCAGTGTGTCTGTAGTACAACCATTCATTCTAAGTGCAACTGACTCTCGCTGGTTCAGGTTCAGGGAGCAGCATGCAGGGTGGGTGATGTGTTCAGGGACCACAGGGCTAGATTGGATTTAGCAGGCACCTGTAGCCTGAACCCTCTGAACCCCGAACACTTCCTGGGAGATTTTTGCTCCTTTTTACTCACTGTGGATTTTCCACTACAGTATAGAAGTCCTGCATGCTGATGGAATCAGTACAAACAAAAATGTGTTTTGTGCAGTATAAAACAGCTATAATGTCATAAATCATAAAGAAAGAAAAACTGAAACTGAATTTCTTTGAAAATCTATTTTACAAAATAGAACAGAATTTGTTTTTTTTCCTCCGCATGTCTTAAAAATGTTGGAAGAGAAATTGAGGCCTCCACATTCATTATATATATACATATATATATATATGTATATATATATGTATAACATATTTACAGCTGCTACAGGCGGTTTCAAGTATCTTTTCATACCAGGTGACCAAGACATTTAGTTCTTGTTGAGATTCAAGGAATTGTTGAGACGTCACTGAAAATGGCAGCAGAAGCATTCAGGGTTCCCCTCAAGATTTCTATTATTTAATAGAATCTCTGGAGCACTAACGCTTTATTTTTGGTGGATTTTGGATTTTTGGGATTTTGATGCATGGAGAATCAGGTGATGTTTGATGAAAATCTGAAACATTTCCATCTTAGATGTGTTTAGTTTTCCTGACACGACCGATACCGGAGCAGGAAACTTTTCACAAGATCTGGAAATGACAAATGTTTTTTTTACATAATGCAGGTAAAAGGAAAAACACCAGCGGGTGTGTCGAGTTCAGAGGGTTAACAGGGAATGTCTCATCTACAGTTTCCTCTGCATCCTCAACTCAGTCCAGTGACACACACACACACACACACACACACACACACACACACACACACACTTCTTTATCTTTATGACAAGCACTCGCTCCCCAACAGTCCTAATTGTAATCTAAACCATGAACGAGTCCTGAATGTAAGTCATCCCCTTGAAGTGAAGCGTTTCGGCGATGGCCACGTGCGCTGCCTGCTTGTGGTTGTGCCAGGACCCTTTGTCAGACAGCTCCGTCCCCAAAGCGCACGTCAACACCATAAATTACTACCATGCGCCCGAAGAATGCATGGACCTCCCTGATCGAGAATAAGAGGCTTGAGCCATATGGAGCCGTGGCATTTTATATTAATATGAGACGGTCAAAACAAGACAGTGTGTTTTCTCGCCGGGTGCACTGTAAAAAAATGTCCATCTAACCGGTAATTTAATTTTATAGTGATATTATATTGTCCTGAAGACGACTGTGCTGACAGGGTGTTTCGATACTACTCAGTTTGTTACAGTGCATACAGTACATGTTCTACAGTGAGGCGATGACATCCTGATTCGAACTGATTCAAAATACATCTTAAATTGTTGTTGTTTCTAGAAGTTTCTGAGTTATTCTCTCATTCTATTGGGAGATGCTTTCACTTGTTTTAAAGAAAAATAGAACTTTAAGCCTCAATATAAGATTCAATTACTTGTTAAAATGGACATTTTGGTTTTTCGTAGTTTTGAGTTGAACTGTGAAGCTCAGGTGTATCATATCAAGTTAAAGATATACAAGATTTGATAAAGGTGACATATACAAACATACAAAATAATTGATAGCACAAAATGAAAAGAAAAATAAGACTTAAGACTCAATATGAGATTCAATTACTTGTTAAAATGGATTTATTTTTTTGTGTGCCCGGCCGGTACTAGTTCTGAGTTAGTTAGTGTAGTGTTGTTTTCCAATCCTGCAGTTTGGATGTTTTTTTAAACTTTAAACATCGTTTTGATAAAGAGCAATTCTGCCGTGCAAAGGCAAAGTACAGTATCTGCATTTTCGTGAAAATTAGTTGTATGTACTAATTGACTGGTGCCGTATCTGTTCTATTTCTTGTGAAAGTCCTGTGTCCTACAGACTATAGACACCCACATTATATATGATTTATTGCTCTTTGTTGGCAGGGGATAAATATAAAAGGCCCGTTTTCTCAATTCGGTCATTTTGTAGATACTGCACTTTGCCTTTGCATGGCAGAATTATCAATTATATAAATTGATCCTGAATTATGACTGAAAATAAAACACGTTGTTAAAAACTCTTCGTGCTGGTCCAATACCAAACTAACTCCACTAGATCACCAGAACGAGTTCATACCTGTTTTCTGGGGTTTGTTAAAAGGCATTCTGGGAAACGTAGGAAACCACCGACTGGACGTCACACTGAGGTTTACCCTCCTCTGGATTACCATCATTATCAATACAGCCAATCTAAATACTGTTTACATTCCCATTAAAATAAATCAGATTAAAACACTTTCTCTACAGTAATCCAGTCAGTAATCAGGCCAGTAGTCCAGTCAGTAGTCCAGTCCAGTCAGTAGTCCAGTCAGTAGTCCAGTCAGTAGTCCAGTCAGTAATCAGGTCAGTAGTCCAGTCAGTAGTCCAGTCAGTAATCCAGTCAGTAATCCAGTCAGTAGTCCAGTCAGTAATCCAGTCAGTAATCCAGTCAGTAGTCCAGTCAGTAGTCCAGTCAGTAATCCAGTCAGTAATCCAGTCAGTAATCCAGTCAGTAGTCCAGTCAGTAGTCCAGTCAGTAGTCCAGTCCAGTCAGTAGTCCAGTCAGTAGTCCAGTCAGTAGTCCAGTCAGTAATCAGGTCAGTAGTCCAGTCAGTAGTCCAGTCAGTAGTCCAGTCAGTAGTCCAGTCAGTAGTCCAGTCAGTAATCCAGTCAGTAGTCCAGTCAGTAATCCAGTCAGTAATCCAGTCAGTAGTCCAGTCAGTAATCCAGTCAGTAATCCAGTCAGTAGTCCAGTCAGTAGTCCAGTCAGTAATCCAGTCAGTAATCCAGTCAGTAATCCAGTCAGTAGTACAGTCAGTAGTCCAGTCAGTAATCCAGTCAGTAGTCCAGTCAGTAATCCAGTCAGTAATCCAGTCAGTAGTCCAGTCAGTAGTCAGTCAGTAATCCAGTCAGTAATCCAGTCAGTAGTCCAGTCAGTAATCCAGTCAGTAGTCCAGTCAGTAATCCAGTCAGTAGTCCAGTCAGTAGTCCAGTCAGTAATCCAGTCAGTAATCCAGTCAGTAGTCATACAGTCTCAGCGTCTATTTTACCCCTCAGCTGTTTCTCTTCTGTTTTATTGCTTCAGTATTTTATTGTTTATTTTGTTCCTGTTCTTAGTCCTGATTATAGAATCTGGTTTTCTACTGGATCACTTTCCCTCCTGCAGCGACCTGATTTCCCCACAGGGATCGATAAAGTGATAAAGTGTGATCTTCTCTCGTTCCTGCCAGGCGTCTGGATGCCAACGTCATCGCCGGTCTGCCGGCCGCCTCCTTCAGGGGCCTCGCGTCGCTGCGGCACCTTTGGCTGGATGACAACGTCCTGACACAAGTGCCCGTCGTCGCTCTGGCCGACCTGCCGGCGCTGCAGGCCGTGACCCTCGCCCTCAACAGCATCACCCACATCCCCGACCGGGCCTTGGTCTCCCTCCGCCACCTGGTGGTCCTGTGAGTAACGCTGTGAGAGAGGAGGGGGCGCTATGTCTGCTGCTGTCGGACGAAGACCATGTCCGCAGAAATGTTTCGGGAGGGAAGATAGGAATTATTAGTATTTTCTCCTTGATGCACATTGATATTATATAACAGGTTTTAACTGACCCGGGGGTCACGAACATGTAAACTTTAATTTACAGCAAGAAAAAGAAAGAAATTACAGGTGCGTGGTTTATGAAATCCAGGTGGAAGCTGTAATAAATCCACTTCAGTCACGAAGGGAAGATGCAGATAAAATGAGAAAAACTCCCGTAATGTTTCTGTATGTGGTGTTAAAGCTGCACTGGGCAGCTTTGTACGTTGGTGGCTCTAAAGAGGTAAAAATTAGAACTTCAGTACCCAGAAATCCTGTAAGGTGAGGTCAGTGAACTGTACACAGCACACTCATGTTCACCAACCAGTCTGTGAAGCTTCATACCAAAGAGAGCAGAGAAGATCTAACGGTGGTGGAGCCTCAGGTTGGTTCACTCTTCAGTTCTGATCGTCACTTCCTGTGGGCGGAGCAGAGACCATATGGGCTTATTTTAATGAAACAATTTAATAAAACAATTTTGTACTTGTAAAAATATTTTGTACTGGTAAAAAGATTAAGTTGTGCCGTAAAACTATTTACATGTGCACAATTGGTTTTTCCAACTCGTTTAAACTACGAGTGCACAACTTTTTCTTCTTGGCAGAAATGTTGCAGCGACTCAACTTGGACTCGTAAAATGGGTCAACCTTTTTCTGTGTTGACCAATCAGCTCAGTCTCCCGCACAAGATGAAAAGGAATGATATCATTAGCTGGATTATCTGTCAATTAAACACATTTTGCCAACTGCCGTAAAACACCAAAGAAGAAGAAGAAGAAGAAGAAACAAACACATCTGGAAAGCGAGATCGAAATGGCGGCGCAAAGTAGATTGTATAACAGTGATTTACTTTTTACTTCTCTAGTCTACTCATATCAGCAGTTGGCAAAATGTGTTTGATTGACGGATTACAAAGTAGTACAAAAAGTACAAAATTGTTTTACAAGTTCACAACTTTTATTTTACAAATGCACAAAATATTTTTACAAGTACAAAATTGTTTCACAAGTACAAATTTAAACCAGACCAACACCAGAAATTCATTTGGGCCAACAGAGTGTAGAGTACATGATGTCTATATATACTGGCGTATATACTGGCTGTCCTCTCTCTCTGTCTGTCTGTCTGTCTCTCTCTCTCTCTCTCTCTCTCTCTCTCTCTCTCCCTCTCGCTCTCTGTCTCTCTCTGTCTGTCTGTCTCTCTCTCTCTCTCTCTCCCCCCCTCTCTCTCTCTCTCTCTCTCTCTCTCTCTCTCTCTCTCTCCCAGTAAAGCATGCTGGTTTTCTTCTTCGCTTTCCCATTATAAGCCACGCCTCTCCCCTCTGACCCCAGACATCTCCATGACAACCAGATCCACTCTCTGGGCGGGAGGTGCTTTGACGGTCTGCACAACCTAGAGACACTGTGAGTTGACCTTTGACCTTAAGCTGAGCACATGCATGTGATGATCCATCAGACAGCATACGTGTTATGTGCTATGTGACACAAACACACAGAATGAAGTCGTGTGGCCGAAACAGGTCAGGAACTCATGAACGGTTTTACTTTTCAAAATACTGTCACTTTTTAGAGACAAGATGAATTGAAAGTTCCCATTGGTTTCACTTCAAGAACTTTAAGCCTCAATATAAGATTCTGTGATTTGTTAAAATGGAAATTTTTTACAGTGTAGTTTACATTTCAGTACTTGGTATTTTCATCATTTTCCTCTAGTTTCATCCTCTGAAGATTCACAATTTTTTGGGGTGTTTAACTTCCACAATCTGCTAATTATCAGTTATCACAAAATAAGAATAAGTCCTCTGGAGGATCCGTCCCAGCCGGTGACGATCCCACTTTTATTGACTGGATCTTTTACACTTCAGAGATATTTCATGATGAACTTGATTTTTTTCCTCCCAAAATCGAAAAACAAACCTCAAAAACAAGTGCAGTAAAACAGTTGAACTAAACGGCAGAGCGGCTCAGAGCCAGGGCAGGTATGGTTTGAGTTCGGCTTTACCGGAAAGCTCTCTGGCTCGGCCCTAAGTGAGCCACCACTGCAGTTCAAACAGCCTCATCTGGCGCGTCGCAGCGCGCGGCCACAACACAGCCCGCTGACAATTACCCTCAATCTAGGACGCACGTGTTTTCCTGACTGTGTGGATGCAACACCCAAACAAGCCCCGAGGCGACGTGGGGCGAGCGGCACACCGGGACAGACAGACGGGTGGTGTTGGGGGGGGGGGTAATGATACAGAGCTATTTGGAAAGGAAATTGCAGAGCAGAACAACAAGAAAAACTCATTTGTCTTTTCAACACAACATGATGCTGAAGACATTTTCTGTCTGAGACGAGACATTCATGTTGACCCCGTCCTCTTTCAGGATGCAGAGTGGTAACCCCGTCACCCTCCTAACAACCTTTGATCTTCACATTCACACTTTAATTGGAGGATTCCTGCTCCTCTCTGGGTGATAAAACTCTTTCCAAACCAGTCAGAAGAACTGAAACGAGTCATGGCCGTCAAGCTACAGAACCAGGCTGCGAGTCTGAGCTGCTGAGAAGCGATATGTAGAGGCGTCACAGCATAATGCATCTGGCTGGCATTTATCTAGATTGGCCTATTACGACGTAGAGCTATATAAGATAGATCCGCTTGCGGTCTCTTTGTTTCTCAGCAGACGTACACATGGGAGGGAAGGAAGGCCACGTCTTCTATAGACCAGCACAGACCGACTCCATTTTGTCTACAACATTTTAGACCTATTCACTCATTTTATTTATTTCATTTTCATTTCATTTTTTCACTTAATAGTTTCTAGTGTTTAAATTGCTGGTTGGGTCTGTTACCCCTCAGTTGCTTTATTTGTATTTAGTCAACACTTTTCACCACAGGAAACATTCAAGTTTCATAATCTCCTCTAATATCTATATATCTTGATTTATTATAAATAATAAATAACAGGATGTTCATTTGAAGAGCTCATTCCCAAAAGTTATATATCCATTTTGGAAACAAATCACCTGAAAGGTATCATTGAGTTTTTTAAGACACCTAGACGCCTTTAAAAAGTGAAATCATGTCCATTCTGTCAGAGTGGATTTAAATCACCGATCTGTTTTAAAGTCACATGTTGTAATAAATGGAGGTCCTCCTCGCACTACTCCATCTGACTCCACCCCCCCCCCCCCCCCCCCCCCTTCACCGTCGTGGTTCAGTCTCCTACCGAGTCGTTCTGGAACAGATTCCCACCAGTACAATAGTCGACTGTACGCGAGCCGGAGGGAAGCTGAACTGTGACTGTCGTGGTTTCACTCCTCTGTCGCTGGCAGAAGATCAGTCGCTTCAGGATCAGGAAGTAGCTGAGAACGAAACGACCTGATTGGTGGAACACCAGTTAGGTTGGAACCTCTACAGAACGTACGTGATATTAGCATTAGTATCATTAGTATTAACAAGATTAAATTTTCTTCTCTCCAGAGATCTGAGCTCCAACAGACTGACCAGTTTTCCTGCAGCCATCAGCGTCCTGAGCAGCCTGAGGGAGCTGTGAGTCCTTGAACACACCGTCTGACTGTCATTCATACATACATACATACATACATACATACATGCATACATACATATATACATATATGCATACATACATATCTCCCATATCTCCAAACTGTTGATTTTTACAAACTAAGAAAAGCAGATTTTTTGCATCTTTGAGTTTAGCAGCTTCATCAGCCTGAGGGCTCGTGGATGTGATCCTTCAACTGAAGTTACTGAAGAGTTATGAGGTTTTCACACGACACCAGTGAACTTGCATCCCTGCAGCCACACAACACTGCACATTTAAACTAAGTCTTGAACGTCCGTCTTGCAGGAACCTCCGCAGCAACAACATTAACGCCATCCCAGAATACGCCTTCGCCGGAAACCCGTCCCTGGAGACGATGTGGGTACCGAGCTTCTCATACTTACACTGACAAAACTGTGAGGAAGGCAATAAACAACACCCCATAATAATACCTTTTACAGGAGTGTGTATTTCTACTATCACTATCAGATTTTACCAAAACAACCACGATTCTACAGCGTTCGGTGTTTCCCAACTTACCACCATCACATGGGCTCTGCCTTGCTCACATTATTGCCTGAATCCTGTTATACATGCATTTTTGAAGTGCATGTAAACGTGACCGTTAACGTCGTGGAGTCATGGAACTGACTCAAGACAGACATGACACTGTAAACAAGAAAAACTATAGCTTGGGAAGAGACATTAGTAGTAAAGTAATAATCCACAACATTGTTCTGCTCCTCTCTCTCTGATCACCAACACATCAGTGATCAACCTCTACCAGGTCAGGTAGGTCTCTCCCGGGAGAAATCCTCCGCAGACAGGAAGTGATGCGTTCTACGTTTGTCTGAAACAAACAGAAGAACCAAGTTACTGAACTGGTTTGCTGAACTCTGATTCTCCTCCAACAGAAACATCCAGAACAACCCAGTTCAGGTTGTGGGGCGCTCGGCCTTCCAGCAGCTACCTGAGCTCCGGACTCTGTAAGGCACCATCTATACATCCTCCTTCATCCAGGTGACCTCTGACCTCCCTGTAGAGGGGCAGTATCACATAGTTGTAATGTAATCATCTTCACCATCTGGTAAAAAGTGATCGCTGGCACGAAATAAATCTCTCATCCATGTGAAGACGTTTCCCTGCAACAGAACAACACATGGACTCCTCCATGTTTCTGTGGGTTTCATCCTAAAATAGATGGTATTTTGAAATGAAACCCGTTTGTACTGCAGACATTGTTTAGACTACATTTACTTAAATTAATGTTGTTTTCTTTCTGGACGGGGAGCCTCTTCGTCTCCTCCAGCACCAAAACTAAAATACAACACAAAAACAAGCGGCTCTTTGTTGCCTCTGGTTTCTCCTCTTAGATCGCTGAGTGGAACCGCTGGCATCACGACGTTCCCAGACCTCACCGGAACAAATGGACTGGACACCCTGTAAGCCACCAAACCCCCGTCGTCGTTCTGTCGCGTTGATGTTTGCCACCCGGCGGACACTTTCATCCAAACCGCTGTGTAGTACCATTACAGCAGTGCCCCAGTGGGAACCTCAGCAGGGTTCCACTGATGTGGGCGATGAAGGGCGATATCCAAAATACTTAAATTCAACCAGTTTTGTGACAAACATTATAAGTACTCGGGTTTCTCACTCATTCTCGTCATGAAAATCCTCTGAAACAGCATCTAGACCAACATGGGACACGAAAACTCTCCACTGAAGCTCAAAGTGAGATTGTTTTAGTGTCAGCAGGGTGACCCCCCACCTATAGGCTTTTCACACTTGAATATGTTAGAATATGTTATAATAGCCCTGGGTTAATTTATCTCACGTTTCACACTAGTTTTCTTTAACCCTGGGCTAACAATTGACCCCGGGTATTCAGTGTTCAGGATTTCACACTGTAAGCTTGTAGACCCCGGGTTAACGTTTAATGCTAATGTTTAATGCTAACGTTTAACTCGCTGTTACATTCTAACCCTGTTACATTCTAACCCCTGTTACATTCTAACCCTGTTACATTCTAACCCCTGTTACATTCTAACCTGTTACATTCTAACCCTGTTACATTCTAACCCCTGTTACATTCTAACCTGTTACATTCTAACCCCTGTTACATTCTAACACCTGTTACATTCTAACCCTGTTACATTCTAACCCCTGTTACATTCTAACCTGTTACATTCTAACCCTGTTACATTCTAACCCCTGTTACATTCTAACCTGTTACATTCTAACCCTGTTACATTCTAACCCCTGTTACATTCTAACCTGTTACATTCTAACCCTGTTACATTCTAACACCTGTTACATTCTAACCCCTGTTACATTCTAACCCTGTTACATTCTAACCCTGTTACATTCTAACCCCGTTACATTCTAACCCCTGTTACATTCTAACCTGTTACATTCTAACCCCTGTTACATTCTAACCTGTTACATTCTAACCCTGTTACATTCTAACCCCTGTTACATTCTAACCCTGTTACATTCTAACCCCTGTTACATTCTAACCTGTTACATTCTAACCCTGTTACATTCTAACCCCTGTTACATTCTAACCCTGTTACATTCTAACCCCTGTTACATTCTAACCTGTTACATTCTAACCCTGTTACATTCTAACCCCTGTTACATTCTAACCTGTTACATTCTAACCCCTGTTACATTCTAACACCTGTTACATTCTAACCCCTGTTACATTCTAACCCTGTTACATTCTAACCCTGTTACATTCTAACCCCATTACATTCTAACCCCTGTTACATTCTAACCTGTTACATTCTAACCCCTGTTACATTCTAACACCTGTTACATTCTAACCCGTTACATTCTAACCTGTTACATTCTAACCCTGTTACATTCTAACCCCTGTTACATTCTAACCTGTTACATTCTAACCCCTGTTACATTCTAACACCTGTTACATTCTAACCCCTGTTACATTCTAACCCTGTTACATTCTAACCCTGTTACATTCTAACCCCGTTACATTCTAACCCCTGTTACATTCTAACCTGTTACATTCTAACCCCTGTTACATTCTAACCTGTTACATTCTAACCCCTGTTACATTCTAACCCGTTACATTCTAACCCCACAACGTTTCACACTATTGTTCTTAGCACCGCATTTCGGGGATAGCACCACAAAAGTGGTGCTAACCCTACTTCGTAGCAGGGTTTGTTAACCCAGTGTTAACCCTCTTTCCAAAATGCAAGTGTGAAACGCTGCTTAGCCCGGGGTTAAATGCGTCCTTAACCCAGGGTTAAGAAAGACGTTAGCCCGGGGTTAAGTGTAAGTGTGAAAAGCATACTAGTCAGTGATAGGGGAGGTCTGGGAGACATTAATGCCTTTAAATGAAGAATTAAACACACAAAAACATTATTCAACAATTAATCAAATACATGAAATGTGAAAATAAAGTTTCATGTCAGGTTTTCCAGTAGGGAGGAACCTCCATCATACCAGTCTAACCCTAACAGACACTGTTGAGTTGTAGTGATCAGACAGAAAACATCACAGATCACTTTAATAAAGATTCAATCAAATAAAATAATTAAAACATTTGATCCAATCCATTGATGATCTAACTGATTGCGCAATCTCTCCATCCAGCTCCATCACCAGTACCCACATCTCCACATTACCCAGCACCCTCTGTGAGGACCTACCCAACCTCCAGCAGCTGTAAGTCTCTTCTTCTTCTATTTCTCATTCTGCTGATGCTCTGATCCAGAGCTACTTAGACAGGAACATGGACATGTTGGAGATGTGAGGTTTTCGTCCAACCAAAACAGACCATGTGACCTGCTGTCTGTCTGCAGGGACCTGTCACATAACCTGATCCAGAGTCTGCCCAGCTTCAGTGGCTGTAGAAAGATCCAGAACATGTAAGCAGCCGAGTACATTCGATTGTTTTCATTTTTTCATGTTTATCTACTTGTTATTTTATCGTCTTGACTGATTTTGCCTTTCCAGAGATCTGCGTCATAACTCCATACATCAGGTCCACCCAGGCACCTTCCAGCGCCTGAAGCACTTTAGATCACTGTGAGTGACAGGAGCACTGAACTCAGATCAGTCTGACAGAAAACACATTCTGATGACAAACATTTTGTTCTGGGTAGAAATGGACATGCTGATGATATGGTCCAAGTGATGCCGCCATGTTTCAATGAAAATGACCTATAACCTTTTCTCAGATGTCTCCGTCATTTGATAGAAAGCAGTCGTTTCCATGGTTACCAAAACAGTTATTTCTAGATAAGATAATAATAATCTCATTGGTTAAACCTCAGTGGGCGGAGCCAGCGGACGAAAACAATTATTCTTATTTCTACCTATGTGCTTTGAAAAGCAGAATGTCACACCGTGTATTTTCAGTTGACATTTAGCCCCGCCCCCTCTTCTCTCCTTCAGTGACCTCACCTCCAACCGACTCTCCTCCATCTCCTTGGAGGATCTTCAGGGCCTCACCCATCTGAAGCTGGCTGGGAACCTGGAGCAGAGAGCCACCCTGCCCCTCCACCAGCTCCCCAGACTCCGGTAACATGAGGGGGTCCTGGTGCTTATGTAGTATTTTTATAACATTTTTTATAAAGTTTTATGGTTCCCAAGAAATGACCAAGTAAATGTTCAAGTGACAAAAGTTAAAGTCCCTATTTGCTGTTTGGTGTTTCTCAGCGGTATTTCCAGTCTCATTCCTGACGGTGTGTTTTGTTCCCAGGCTGGCTGAGTCGTTCCCCTTCCAGTGCTGTGTGTGTCTTCACTGTGTCGAGTCCAAGAGCTCCTTGACCCGGAGCCCCATCAGCCTGGACAGCATCAGTAAGAAGTCTTTTTTGACTCTTCAAAGTGCTCATGGTGAGCACGACAGTAGCCAAGATAGACCAGAATGCAATGCAGTAGCCGAGATAGACCAGAATGCAATGCAGCCACAGCTTCCATCTTGTGTATCTGTCAGTAGCGTGTGACACACATTGCCCTCTTCAGCAGCTTCTTTGCTTCTTTGCATCGCTCTCTCTCCACCTACAGTATACAGCACAAAGAGCCCCTTTCTCCAAGGGTTGTCGAAAGGCATTCTGGGAAATGTAGGAAATCACTAATAGACGAGGCAGGTTTAGGGGAAAGTAAACTACAACAAAAACACTTCACAAAATAACTCCTGAATGTATTGAACACCAGACTGGTGATCAATACCAGTGGAAGGATGGATCTTCCTTTAACTTTAAAATGAAATTCTGCTTCTTCTTCTCTCACAGAGAAACGAGATCCGGAGGTCTGGACCGTCTGCTGGTCCCCAACACCAGGTCAGTCAGCAGATAGTCAACATCTGAAGAGACACAAACTATTACAACATGAGTGTTGGACTGAAGTAAAACCAATTACTGTCTCTTTTAAAGGACCGCAGGCAGCTTAAAGGGGAATTCACGTATTTTTAAACCTGGGCCCTGTTTGTACATATTTTGAGGTCTAAATGACTAATAAGTACAAAAAGTTTTGGAATTGCTCCGGTAGATCGCCTCAGTCAGCAGCCGCGAAACGGGCTGCAATGGCTGCAATGTAATCCTTTGGGGCAACTGGGCAGAAACAGAAGTCTCCCTCTCGATCTCGCGAGAGGTGAGTTGTTGCAGGAAGAGGTTAAACCCTGTAAAATCCAAATATAGTTTGGGTTTGCAGGTTGTGTGAGTTCATGGCCTGATGGCCGGACTTATAAACACATTTACCATCCAATAGCATTGCAGGGTTAAACAATAGGACACAAAAAAAAAAAATTGCCGATTTTTAAATCTAAAAAGCTAAAACTGATGTAATTTTGCAACAGAGGGCCTTACAGGGTTAAACAGGTTTCTGGTTAACCAAAGGTCTATCTCTGTAGGATCCTTTCTGTAATGTTGTCAGACACTTCCAATAACAATCTCATCCTGTCGGTGGCATAAACAACTTTTAGTGGACGTACTTTGATCGACACAGTTGCCCCAAAGGATTACGTTGCAGCCATTGCAGCCCATTTCACGAATGCCTACTGGACCAATTCCAAAACCTATTAATCATTTAGACCCCAAAATATGTACAAATAGGAAGAATGAACTTAAGGTAACATTTCCCCCAGCAATATGTATATATAGTGTTACATGAACCATGTCATGATGATCAAAATGAAATGATCAAAAAATGCTAAATTGGAAAATATATTGCCAGCAGTTCATTGCCCAATGAACACTTACAGTAGATCCTAAAATGTTACTGTTTGGTGAAAAAAGGACTGAAAATTGCCAATAACGTCAATAGTTATTCAATAGTGAGACTTCTGTTTTAATTATTATTAGCAATTATTTTGTCATTGTTGTTTTTGGTGGGTCTCATTTTTGCGTGAAGATCTTCATATACAACAAGATCATTTCCCAATACCTCCAGTGGCATTTCAATGTATATGGACATTATATATTTATATTAGATTTATTATATAAATGTGATTCTCTTCTGTATCTTACCGATTGATATTCACTAATAATGATACCCTCATCCTCCGTCTCCGTCTCTAGGTCCAGCCCAGAGCTCATTGGCTCCCTGGTTGGTTCAGTTCAGCGTGCGCTTCTTCCTCATCCTCTCCATCGCCTTCAACTTCCTGGTTCTGGTCTCCATCTTCTTCTCGTCGGCTCGTCGACCTCCCACCCAGCATCTCCTCGGCGTCCTCTTCTCGCTTCGTTTCCTCGCAGGCCTCTCCGGCGCCGCGTTTGACGTGACGGACGTTATAACCGCCGAGCGCTCCGGCGCTTTCGGCCTGCGGGTGGAGATGGAGGCGGGATCTGGGGTCACATGCTTCCTGTTCGCTCTCTCCTCCGAGGCCTGCGTCTTCCTCACCATGGCCATCATCTTGGAGCACAAAAACCCGAGCGACGGTTTGAACTGGCCGACGGCTGGGAGGAGTCTGTTGGGTCACGGCGGCGTTCGGGTCACCTCGGTGTTTTGTTGCGGCCTGGCTCTGGCTGTCACCGCCTTGCCTCTTGTTATTATGGGTGAGGTTAGCGTCTCCTCTCCCTGCGAGGCCTCCTCCCTTAGACGCTCGGTGTGTTGGGGTTACGACACCGCCCTGGCGTTGTTCAATGCCCTCTGTCACCTGTTGATGACCTTCACCCACACTTGTCCTCACCGCCATCGGGAGGAAGTAAAGCTGAGCGGCATCTGGGGCGGCGGCACCACCAACATGATGACTTTCCTTCTCCTCACAAACACCATGCTCTCCTCATCCGCCGCCCTGTTCTCCTTCTCCTCCCTGTTCTCCTTCTCCTCCCTGCTCCACCTCCCAGACGTCTCCGGACCCACGGCGCTGCTCATCGCAGTCCTTCCTGCCTGTCTGGATCCGCTGATCTACATGATCCTCAGTCCACATTTTAGAGAGGATCTTCAGCGCTTCCTCCATCAGACGTCGGACAGGCTGGAGACACAACAAAACACTGGACGTTTGTCTGTGAAGCCGGAGGATGCAGACCAACAATCCTGTAAATCCATGCTTGTCTCTGTTTCACTGTAAGAGGTCTTTCTCTACACAGCTGCTTTGTTACTTCTCAATAAAGTCAAGTGATGAAGGTCAAGGCCCAGTTGTTGTTTCTTTACAATAAATGTTAAAGCAAAACTCATACGCCTCAAAATGTATATACTTAACTGAAACGATCATTCTTCTAGTTTAGACACAAGAGCGCTAGGCGGCCATATTGGAGGACAGTTCTGAACAGCTGATCATGTTTCTAAATGTCTCAACAGAATTGAATCTTCATGGTTCATTTCTGTCTGTTTCTAATGAACTGATCATTTCATCACTGATCCATCTGATTGATTTAGTGTTTAGATGTAGCTTATTAGCTAGCTAACCATAGTATCTGGTCAACTAACCATCACTGTCTTGTTGTTAACACATCTGGTTAGCACACTAGCTAACGTATCTAGTAGAAGCTAGCGTTAGCAGTGGCTAGTAGTCCCATGTTGAGTGTTTTGGAGTAGAGACTAGGGCTAAAGACAAGACAGTTTACTGAGTCACAGTAACCTACATTTGGAGACAAATCTACCTGATCACACTGATCACTTTTACTGAGAACGTTACTGGATGATCTACAGACACACCAACTGGTTCTAGCTGGTTCTGATAGATTTAGACATTATTTGGACAGTTAATTCTCCACTGGACCTCCAAGATGGCGCCAGACACCGTAGCTTTGAGATTGGTGACCAACTGCAAAGCCCCCACTGGAGTTAAAACAGCATCCATTATCTACAGAAGTCTCTGTATCTCCAAAGGTTTGTATTTTCAACTACATGCATCAGAACTTGAACAAATAAAAGCTGATTTTTATTGCCTCCATGTGTGATTGCTGTAAACAGGGAAAACACTTGCTGCAACTGGTGAAATATGGTTGAAAATATCAACTTTTTAGACTGCGTGGCCACAAATACCCCTCCTCTAAGCCTCCTCGATTACTGGTTAATTGTTTTATTTTGTTCTCATCATCTTCCTGTGCTGCTCCTGTGGTCCGGATGAGGAGAACCAGTCCCAGATGTGATGCCAGTTTGTGCTTGGCATCAGGATGTGTAACTCTGAGGTTTCTACCTGTCAGTCTGCATGTGGATATTCCGTTAACAGTCATATTGTGTTACTACTCTATTATTTATCAACCTCAATCTGAAGTTAGGACATTTTTAATATGCTTTACAGAATACCAGTAACCACAGATGGAGCTTAAAACCGGAGCAAAGTCATACAATAAAATGTGTAAAATAACTTCTAGAGTCCACGGCTCGCCCACTAACCAGTTAGTTTTACTGTAACTTGTGTTATATATTTTCTTAACTGTGTTTTGTATTACATGCCTTGCTGCTTCCATTAAACTTGCTAAGCAGGTCACAGCTATGATCCAGGATTGATTTCATCTGTTCAAGCCACTTCAGTTACAGAGGAGAGGACGTGGGCTAAAGGGTGTTTTAAATGTGTAAAAGAGTCAAACTAACATTGTGAATAATATTAGTTATTTTTGCAGTCATCAGTTTCTGAACAAGACGGGATTTAAAGGTTTCTACTTCGTGTTATGTGACCTGTATATCCAAATTGTCCATGTGTTGAAATATAACGTAGCTCCTGTGTGTTGAATAAACTCATTTTTATGATCAAGTAGTTTTCTTTGATCTATGATCTTTCTGTGTAGAGCGAGGCAGGGTTAGGGGTTAAATTCCCACTAGGGCCACCAATGCTTCAAGTGTACTCTTTGTGCTGTAGGTAATTTATTCTGATATCAGCCAAGTTGGGAAAAAACCACAACACTAAACCTTCATTATACTCATAAGGTTTTACGATGAGGTCTCAACAGGTTTCAAGGTGTTTTTAAGGTCTGAGGGTGATGAAACACTCAACTAACAAAAACACCAAAATCGCAGTTACGTGGTTTCCCCAACAGCAGCGGTGTGTTATATTTAGTAATAAATGTTCAGGAGTCGTTCAACAAAATAAAACACAACAACTTCTTTACTTTAGAAAATAATTTAATAAACATTTGAATCCAACATACAAAACAACAGTGGAAGGACTTTAACTCTCCTCTGCTTGCTAATACTCTTTAATCATTATATAATAGCATTTTGACAAAAAAAAGACAAAAAATTGCACATGAGAACATGTTAGCGGTCCTGACTGTCTCGTCTGACTACTAGTAATGGGTTTAAAGGGCCTTCCCCGTTGGTCGGCTGGCAGAGGACAGTCACAGCGTTCATCAGTCTCTGTGGCAGTCTCACAAATACAAGGGACAATGGAAAGGCCAAATAGAAAACTAGCAGGCAGCCATGCTCCACATGGACTTCAATTTTCAGTTTTTTTTTTTTTCTTGATCAGTTAAACAAAATGGTGACATGAACGTCAATCTCTTTCCTTGGGAGACATCGTGACAAAGACAATCGTAACGTACAGTTGTTGCAGCATCACTACAGGGGGAAAACATCCTTTAAAACACAAAAGGTATTAAACACCACAGTGAGATGTCACGGTCCATCCCAACGCCAACCCCGGGTAAAAAAAAAAAAAAAAAAAAAGGGGGGGGGGGGGGGGAATAAAATCCAACTTAAAAGTGACAGTACGAAAAAAAAAAAAAAAAAATAGGGAACACGTAAATTAAAAACAGGGGGAAAAGGCAAGACTGTGTCACTTAGCAGGGTCTATACTTACGTACATGATGTAAGGTGATATAAGCCCAGAGAGTTTTGGACATTCGAGGGAGTTCATTGGCCTCCATGGTGAGCGTTCCTTGCTGTCTGGCGCCCCCTGGCCTATGAAGGCGGCGCTGCAGCGGGGGGAGGCGCCTCGTCTCCGTCTTACCTAGGCAGTGGCCGTCTGATTAAGAATGGGTGAATAAACTAGCGCCAATCTCACGTTTCTCTTTTTACTTTTCTTGGCGAGAGGGTCGACCTGAGGAACGGTAGTGAGCGTCACTGATCCTCTCCCTGCGTTCTGCCCGGGCCTAAATTTAGGGGCTCACTTAGCCTCACTCCCACCTCTTGACACTTGTCAACAAGTTTCCTCAGTTTATCTGTTTTACCTCCCTCAGCAGCTTCAAACAGCAGACGCTGGAAAGGGGGAAAAGAGAGAGAGGGGAGGGGCAGGGGGGGAGGAGGGAGGAGGGAAGGGCAGCAGGTGAACATGCGTGTATAGTCTAGTGCAACAACAAAAACTAAAAAAAAGTCACATTTGTTATGGATGTGTTTGAGTGTCGTGAGTGTGAAGAGAAACTGAGGGGGCAAATTACATCTTTCCAAAGGACGGCACACAGTGGAAGGTTTTGGAGGGCTTGCTGATAGAGAAGTCGCACCTACAAAAATAAAAAAATAACAAGGGAGGGAAAAAACAAAACAAAAGACCAAACGCCGGAGCAGTGAGTCAGTTCAGCAGAGGACAAGACAGGAAAAAACAAAGAGCGTGGAATGAAGTCAGAGGTTTAGTCGTCTACAAACAACCGGGTTTTCCACCACACCGCCAGACTTTACACTTTTGACAAAAAGCCTGTAGGGGGAAAAAATAAGATGCAACATAATGATCACGGACCGGCTGGTAAGGTAGGTGATGGAAAACCAAGAAAGCCACACTGACAGACGAGAGGTCAGGACTAGATCAGATCAGATCCTTCTGCCAGCATCGCAAAAACATCCCACGAAAAAATAACAGCATGTAAAAAAATAAAGACCTGACATCAGTTCTACTGTTTTTATCGAAGGCTGCATGCTGACAGGGCGTCACTCCTCCATCTAAATGATCTCAGCTACACTGACTTCATCCCCGGCTCCCCATCCCCTTCGTCACTAACTCACCTCAGATCGATCCTTTAGCTCCCTCGCCACAGATATTGCTCTGCCGGGAAACACAGCAGAAAGAGTCCGTCAGCGTGGCGCCGGGGGAAACTCCCACACAGCTAGCAGGCACACAAACTGACCCCCAGCCTTCATGTTCTCTTCCTGTCTGTTCTACTTTTTACGTGCAGATTAAAAAACACTTGAGTAAGAAAAGGCTGAGGGATGTTTTCTTTAGTTTCTCTTGTGTTGTTCAGCAGGAGGAGAGAAATCTTGGACTTACATTTTCCAGTTGGCCAAACACTTTGGAGCGCTACTGCTCAACATCCTGGCCTGGAATTTCAGATGTTCAATGTTTCCGTCCTGCCACTCTTGGTGCAGCAACCTATACGGCGACAGATCAACACTAACCAGGTGGACAGGACCCCCAGACGACGTGTCAACAACCCTACCAGGCTAGCTGTATTTGTGAAGGCATGCAGACGGTATGGCACCAAGACAGATTCCTGTGGTGGAGAGCGGTTCTGTACCTCAGGCCCAGTTCACAGTTATTGGGCATGGCGTATCGCAGCCTCTCCAGGACAAGGGCATGCTGGGACTGCGGCAGGCAGCTGAGATAGTGACTCACCACCTGAAGATCCAATGAAGAGCGAGTGAATGAGTAACATCCCTTCCCTCAACTACTACTGTCGAGGTGCCCAACCAGTAGAAGACTGGTTGTACTGGGAATCTCCCAGGTGAGAATGTGTTGAACTGTATGAGTATGAAACAGGATGTTGCTGAAAAAAAGTAAAAAAATAAAAAGCACAATAACCTCATATATTATAATATACTAATATATCAGATATAGAAGCCTAACACACACAAACCATTACAATTGCATTAGCATGCTTTTAGAAAATCACAGAGCTTCTTCCTGGTCTGTGAACGCACCGCGCACCAACAACCTAGTGCTGCTCATGTTGTGACTGCTACTGAGGTTTCTCTGACTGGGTTCCCCTCATGCAGGACCGTCAGGGTCTGGAGGCCTGAGGAGACTCTCCTCCACCCCTCCAGCCCCCAGAGCCTGGACCCTAGAGATGCTCCTGACCACCGACTAACAGAAAGAAGCCTGAAGCCTTGCCTTGTTATGGAAGCGGTAGCAGCTCCTGTACTGCGCTGGGCTGAAGGGAACCTCCAGCCGGGACGGGACGGTCCCCAGACACCGCTGGACCAGATCTGAGAACAGCCTGGACTGGCCGCCGGCCGAGCCAGCCTGCTGACTGCTGCTGAAGAGGAGATAACTGGAGAGAGGAGAGACGGAGTTCAACCCCATCTGCTAGAGGTTTGATTCCAACACGAGATCAGCATCATCGAAATGTGACTCCTACTAGGTCAGGGGTGTCAAACTGTGAGCCGTGGAGGGCCGAGAGGATGCAGGTTTTCGTTCCAACCCAAGAATACAGCAGGTGATTTCACTGATTACCACCTTCAACCAGAGAGGAGGGACTAACCAGTGAAATCACCTGCTGTATTCTTGGGTTGGAACGAAAACCTGCATACTCTCGGCCCTGACACCCCTGTACTAGGTAGTGGGGAATATTAGACTTATTATGGTCTTAGTATTAATATTTTTTATAAATATATTTTATATATATTAGTGTTGTGCAGCACAATGAGATCCAACAAATAGAAAAGTGACTCTCATACAATTAGAACAATCACGGTCTATATAGTAATAGTATATTTATATAGTAAGTGAAGTCCTTTTACTTTTACAAACTAATATTTGTAAAACTTTTTTTAATTTTTTTTTTTTAAATGGATATATGATTCTGATTAGATGCTTCATTAAAAGTATTGACCATTAACACCATAACACGTGGGTATGAAACAACAGGTGTCAGGACTCACTCCATCCAGAGCTGCTGCAGGACGCCCCGCTGCAGCGCCGAGCCCAGCGCCCGCTCAAACGCATCCGCCGTCTCCTCCACCGACCCGTGCAGCCACTGCCAGCGGCTGGGGGGAGGGACACTAGTTGGACAACTACATTTATATTTCAAGCATTTAGGTAAACAGGGCGGGGGGGGGGGGGGACTTCAACAGGACACATTAGCTGTAGTGGTCAAACCTGTGACCTTCTGGTTACAGTCCATCCATACATGACAGACTTCACTTTCTTCCAGTGTATTGAAACTGTTTTGTTACCTGCTGTCCAGTAACAGAGGGAACAGGTACCCACCAGTGGACCAGATGGAGGTACGCCATCTGGTGGCCCAGCTGCTCCTGAAGGTCCTTCTTGATGATCGGACCTCGCAGGATCTGCTCGGTGGGGATGCCCAGCATGTGCCTGCCAACGACACAGAGATCACTCACCACAACTCAACCACCGTCCATCCTGTCCTGTGAGATTCTGTTTCATGGGATGCCCTCTGCAGGAGTGTCTTGCTGCGAGCTGAATCTCCCATTAGGGATCAGTAAGTCGGACCTACCGCAGAACGTCAACCGGCTGCTTCTGACTCTGTTCGTCCTCGCAGAGAGACAGGATGAATCCTCGGAACAACGGGACAATGGCGCTCGACTTCTCCTGTGGACGAGGAGGAAGACCTGCTGTAAGACTCTTGCACAGTTTAGGGTCCAGAGTGAGTTACTATGAGGGCAATGGGAGAATAAGCTCAAATTCATATTGCAAGCAACAATAATAAGCAGTACAAGGGTCAGAGCACCAACAATAGATGTGACAAAACAACCCAGAATGTGTATGTGAGAGAAATGGTGTTTTCAAGGAGGGAGGTAGAGGAGGAAGACATGAGAGGGGGGGAGGTTTCAGCGACTCTGCTGTCCTGAGGCGAAGCCAAAAATATTTTATTTATGAAATTAAAATAAAGTGTGAATCAACTGCAGCAAATATTACTTGCAGAGTTCCCACATTTAGGGACAAAGTTTATTCTGCAACATGAAGCTCTCCCAGGCTGGGTACTGAGGTTGCTACCTACTGTGCTAACAACCGAGCTCACCTGAGCCATGAGGAACTTGCAGGAGTGGTAGAAGACCTCGGCGTTGTTGGGACACTCTGCCAGGGCGTGAAGCCACATGCTGACCGCCCGGTCGCCGTCTCCTTGGCCGATGTGGAGGTCGGCCAGGACGTCCCGCAGCGTGCAGGACTCCGGGCAAAGCTCCAGCAGCGACTCACACAGCTGAATACCCACATCGAACCTTCAGGGGCCACAAGAGAACATCTCTGAGTACAGGGCTGCTGCCGTGAAGGACAACCACAACATGAACAGCAGCAGGCGGCTCACCGTTGCAGGAGTTTATTGAGGAAGATGAGGTTGGTGTGGAGAGGCATGCAGGCCAGCGTCCTCTCGCCCGGCAACAGAGCCTCATCGCTGCACTGTTGGATGGCATCTAGCAGGAGAACGCAACATCATCAGCAAACAGAGTACAGTGTTTCCTCTGTAGTTGGGCTGCATCCCATATCCCATCCCCCCACAGTGAGCACTGTTCAGTTCTATAGATACTTCACATGGGGTGTCATCAGCAGCATAATAAACCGTGGTAAAAAGAATTAACAAGATATCAAACTCTGGAGATGTGACTGATTCACATCTTGCCATGTTCCAAGGTTTGCAGCCGTTCCCGTTCAGCTAGCGTGTCTGCTTTGCGTCCTGTGACTGTCGTACCTTGGAACAGAGCGGTGAGGATGTCCGGCGGCGTGCTGATGTCCTGCGGCGTCCTCCAGGGCAGCTGGAAGGGCTCCCTGCTGACCAGCCTGGAGGGGCTGGAGTTGGCCGGGTTGTACAGGCTGGACGGCAGGCGGTCGAACTCCGTCAGGTGGATGAAGGAGAGCCAGACCAGGGCCCGGTCGCTCACCGTCAGGTGGTCAGCGATGCTCCTCTCATTGGCCGATTTCAAGGCGTTCTGGAACAAGCAGAGACGCAAACGGTTATTTGAGAGCAGATATTTCTGGGGCTGGTAGGAATTGGGACAACTGACGGGACGGTGACAGGACAGTCTCTCTAACCACTAGGCGACCCAACTGTTTTGTTGTTTCTCAGACATAAAAAAGTAACATGAGAATTTATATTTTTATCACGACAACGTATCCAATAAAATGAGTTGTTAGCACTGCAACCTGCACCTGCACCAGAACTGGGATGCACACAGAGTAATACCTTCAGTAACCCTCACACACTACTGCTGCATGAGATTGCACAGGTAGTCCTAGTCCAAGTCCAAGTCGTGTGTTTGTTTTGTCTCTGGATCTTCCATCACATGGTATTTTACCTGTAAGATGCCCAGGGCGCTCTCCATCCTGCCGGTGAACAGGTTGAGGTCGACTCGGTACAGCAGCGCCTCCATGAGCTGGAAGGAGAGTTTCTCTGTGGCGCCGGAAGACGCCACGGTGAGGAGGTACTGCAGGAGGCGGTCGCATACGTAGTCCTTCCCCTCGAAGGAGCTCTCCAAGTTCAGGTACTGGGGAGAAACCATCACCGGATGTAAGAAACCGAAACTGAGACGTCGATCAGATACAACGAAGATTTACAACGGCCTTATTCTAGTATTAACCTGTTTTAACCTCTGAAGAAGTATTGAACTCAACAGTAATAAGAGTACTGAAACCTTCTAATACATGAAGTACATACAAGAGTATAACAACTAGGGTTAGACTGACATATTCAGCATATCGGCCTTTTATTAGATATGGGATATCGGCCAGTCCAGAGCTTCCTCCCTGACCAGGCTACGTTAGAAAGACTAAAACCTGCAATGACATTTTTAGCACATTTTTCCATTTAATGGTCCAATGATGTTTTAAAAGGTCTAATGTATGAGTTCCCCTACCATTGAACAGGTGGTGGGTCACCCTGCCTGTCTCATGATGGAACTAAAAATTCTGCAGAAATACTTTTCATCTCTTAGCATGAAAAAGGTCAAATTCAAAGATATTGAATATTTGCAAAAACGTTCCTGTTGACTTCAGTCTAAAAGAATCATATCAGCCAGATGGTCGAATCCCAATAACACAATGAGTATAATCAAGTTTGTAGGTACCCAATTTAGTACATTATGTTTATATTTCCGTGGTATACCAACATAGTATCGTCTACTTCCATCCCTTTTCCAGCATCATCGGTGTCTAACAGCTCTCTGACAGGTTAGCACACTGGAATAAAGCCTTTGCAAAGCGTAAACTGATCTGAGTCCAGCAGAAAGGACCTACACTCCACCAGACTTGGCAGTCCGAGGCGTGCTCGACAGCCATCTCACACATCTCCTGTATCTCCTCCCTGCTGCCTCGCCTGGAGAACAGCGACAGGTAGTGGGTCCAGATCTCCGGGTTGTCACAGTTGTCCTCCAGGGCGCGGGACAGCGTGTTCAAGGCGGCGTCCAGGCATTCGGACGCAGAGCTGGAGAAGGAAACCGCATAGTTGTATTTTTGAAAAACATCAGAGGAAGCATTACAAGTCAGCAGGAATCAGTGGCCTGCTTACGTTTCGTTCTGACTGAGGTATTTGAAGGCCAGTTTGATCCACAGCTGGGCGTCGCGGGGGCTCTCCAGGACGCTGCTCTCCAGGTTCGATATGTCGTCCGTCTCACTGACAAAATAGCGATTGTCCTCTGAGGTGACGCACACATCCAGCGCAGACAGGCTGGTCTTGGAGCAGTCGTCTGCAACAACACGAATGGCCAGTCAGAGCGTTTTACCTCCAGTCTGGCATGAAAACAACATCCAGCTGTTCTGAGCTGAAGCGTTGGAGTTTGATGGGACTCCATGAGGGGCCCAAGACTATTCCAAGACATATAGCACAACTTCCAGGACCAATATTTGTCTGAGTCTCTGTATTTTTACATTCACAATCAGTTTTAGGTTGTGTGATGTGAAAGTCCAGGTCTCATTTCTGCTCCAACTATCACTCAGGACGGATACGATCAGGACATTTCTGATTTTTCTTCCTCTCAGGGAAGTGGATCCACAAGCAGACGAGCTTCACATTACACATCTCATTGGTTGGTAACGAATTTCCATGACATTTCCATTTTCCAAGTGGAGTAAAGTAAATGTCATCCTCACCATATTTCCCTGACACCAGATCAGCATCTATGCTCTCATCCTCGCTGTTCACCGCAGGGCTGGGGTTGGTCTGCCCTGACGGCTTTGGCCTCCACCTCCTGACATCCTTACATGTGGTGAAGGGAGGGACTGCAAAAGAGAAGGCATCACAAGTTCAGTTCCAAACTGAAAACCCACCGATAGAAAGTGACACCTAACCTCAGAAAATGAATTAGGAGACTTTTAAAAGGCTTGAAACAAATCACAACATTCTTCCAGTCTGTAAAACATGTATGACAGTGTTAAGAGATGAATTTTAGGAATTGATATATACACTGTTATGGAAAAGATGAGAACAGTAGTGTTAAACGAAAGAATGAATCCTAAGCTGATATGGATTACCCACCATGCCGTTTGCTTTCGTTCACTTTGCTCACGAGGAGGACGGCCTTCTGGTCTATTCCCATGCGGTCCTTGTTTGCACCAAACAGCTTTTTGATATACTTTTCTACAAAACAGACATTACATACAAAACGTTATATTGGAGCTGCGATGAAAATGTACATGTATGTATTTATATATCTGGAGAGAAAACCTCAAGTTGGAAACCAAACCGTCATATAAGAATCAATGTTAAGTTTATTAAAGGCCAACCTGTAGAAACACTGATGTCCTCGTTGGAGCTGCTCTCTGAACAGCTGATCAGGGACAGGTTGTAGGACAGGATATCCTGGAAAAGCTGGTTTCCAGTCAAAGTGCAGTTTCTCATGTGTTGCCTGAAGCGCAGACAAAGAGGAACCACGCATTAAACAGAGCAACAGGAAAAGACGTTTGGCGAGGAAGCACAACAAGGCCTTCCACACTCACCATCGGCAGTCATCATCATTGCAGGTTCCCGTGAGGTCGAACCGACAAAAACACTTTCTCGGTTCTACGGCGTTACTGTAAGTCACAGAGCTCAGTGATAACTTCTCCTTGGTCCTGTAATACGGGCTGAACCTGAGAAAAAGGACAGAAAACCTTTCAGTCAAAGGACTTCTAATAAATCTAGGACGAGAGTGAACACCCTGGAGGCGAGGCGTCTACCTGTAAGACCTGAAGACCAGCAGGGGGCTGTGATATGGTCCGAAGGGAACAGGCTTCAGCTCTGTGCTGCCCGCTGGGCTCGTGATGGTGTCCACATCCGCCGCCATCACCTGCACAGCAAGACAGCGGATATAAAACACACTGAACATGGTGGGAAAAAGCAGCAACTACAGTCCAAAGAAGAAGTTTCAAACTGAAATCAAATTTCACTGGTTTCCAACGCAACTCAAGAACAAGAAATCAATCGTCGTTTTAAGTGAAACTGCTTTGGAAACTAGTTGATTTATTTCACGCTGTTGGCAGATTTTTTCATTTGTTTTGAGAAAAATAAGATTTAAAGACTGGAGTGAACTGTTCAGATGTTTTGCACATTTTAACTTCAAAGAAAAGCTCCAAGGATCGGCCCTGGGGATTCTGGGTATCACCTTTCCAGCTGGGGCGTTGTCCACATCCTCTCCCACTCTTTGCAGCTCCCTCAGCAGCAGCTCTCCTAGCAGGGGCTGCTGCTGGTATCTCTGTTTCAGGGCGTCCATGTCCAGCCCTGCGAACATCTCTGCAGGTCCCGCGGAGCTCGCCGAGGCCTTGGCCGGCTTGGCGGCGCCGTTGCCGTTGTCTTTAGCCGGCGTAGAGCTTAGCAGCTCCAGTTTGGGCTTGGTGAAGGAGCTGGACTGGCGGAGGGAATGGCGGCGGGTGTCTTTGACGGCGGCGGGGGGTGGCGGCGGGTTCGGATTCGTGATCCTCGGCGATGTCTTCGCTGTCCAGGGTCAGCTTGTCCTGGGTGAGGTCGTGCAGGGAGGGCTGGGGCAGGGGGAAGGGGCTGGAGGGGGGCGGGAGCTGGCTCTGAAGGTGCGGTGGCGTGGAAGCCCTCAGGGGCGGCTCCAACGCGTTGCCTCGGTTGCGCAGGGCCTGGGCCTCCTTCAGCTTCTGGATCTTGAGGGCGTACTCCGACTCCAGCTGCTGCAGCCTCTGCTTCTGGGCGATGAGCTCGGCAAACTGGCGCTCCGAGCCGCGGGGCGCTCCGTCCACGCGCTGCAGCTTAGTGGGCTGAGGGGGGAAATCATTATCATCAAGAAATGCTGACCTCACTGTCAACCAACTGAAACGACCAATTACACATTTGTCCATTCTTTTTCAATCCGTTGCTCACCAGGAGGAGGTTGGAGTCGGGGCGGCGTTTCAGGCCTCTGCCGGCGGCCATCTGGGCCTGGACCAGCTCCTTCTCCAACTTCACAGCCTGGCTCTTCTTGATGGAGACACGGTGTTCAACACGCTGCACCTACAGGAGGGGATGGAGTTGAAGCATAGATTCATTCTACAGTACATCACCCCCCCCCCCCCCCTCAACACAGCTGAAGTAACCTGTGGGAAACACTGCCCTCACCTGTTCCTGGAGCTTCTTGAGGAGGGCCTTGTTGCCGCTGATGATCTTCTCAGAGGCCAGCAGCTGCTCTTTCAGCTTGGCCACCTTCGCCTCCGTCACCTTCAGAGACTCTCGCTTCTTCAGCTCCTGTTGGAGCCAATGCCTCAGAATGGCCTCGTCCTTCTGCAGCAGGGCTCTGGGGGAACGACGGAGATGATTTCCTTTTCTGCATCGACTTGGTATCGCTATTTATGGTACCTCTGTACAGCTACAACTATAATGTGATGGAGTTCATGTGTACAGGGTGTCTGCAAGATGCGTCAAGTTAAATTTAAGACTTTCTACTGTCATTTTAATGCCAGTTAGAATGGAATAGAATAATAATATAATTTATGTCATGGTCCAAAATATTTCACACCCTGGAAATGTTCAAGTCAATTTCCTTTACAGACCCGTAAAGGACCAATGCTTCTTCCCAGGTGATGGCATCCTAACCCTGCACCGCGGACCTCACCTGTGTTTGGTCAGCCTCTCCTCTGCTTCAGCCAGCTGCAGCTCTGCCGTTGCCTTCGCCGATGAGTCCGCCTCCGAGTCGGAGGCGGCCGGCGAGGCGGCGCTGCGAGGGCTGTGGCTGAGCTCCTTCAGCAGCTTCTGCTTCTCCCGGCTGGAACCAGGAAGAAACGTTCATACAAGCCCTCCTCTACTCAACACCTTTATTTTTTAACTGCTCGTCCTTTGAAACCAAGTTACACTTAGAATATATCAAACTAAATGTCACTACAGGATCAATCTGATTTTAATTTTTCACCAATTTCTCTACAAGGCAGCACGCCGCCAGCCTCAGCCTCTCCCAGCTATGTGCCTCACCTTTCTGACCCCTGGAGGATCTGCTTCATAGGAAATGGTGAAGACTGATAATAATAGCATACCTTGCGATTTCCTCTTTGAGCAGGCGGTACTCGGTCTTCTTGGCTTCGGGCAAGGCCTCTGGAGTTCTGACTGGGTTGTTCTCCTTCTCAGATCCTGATGCCCCTTTGGGCTTCGCTGCCTGAAACCCAGAGACCCAGTTTCACATCACACATCACCAACCATCCAGCTGAGGAGGTCAGTGATGTCCCTAGCTGTAACTCTCTCCAAGGAGATGCTAAAATGTTTTTGTTTATTCTGAGCTGAGGTTTTTATGGATAATTAGGTTATTATTATAGTTTTTTTTCCATTACTCAACTTTTATGTTTCTGTTGTCAACACCGAAGCATCCTGTTTTTAACTCATAAATAAAGATCTATTTGTCATATTGAGTGTCCTGGCTTTCTATCCTAGTCATCGTTTCATATTCTGTAACTTTTCCAGGCCAACTTGACCGTTTCTAATTCCCTTTGTTCCAGAATTTCGCTGACCACAGCAGCCAGGACGGTGCTACCCACCTCGACAGTCCTCCTGGCTTCCTTGATCATGAACTCCAGCCCTCCGAACACCGCCTGTGTGGAGCTACAGGCGTCCATGTCAGAGTCGCTGTCGTCTGAATCGTTGAGCTGCACCACCACCGCCTTGTGTCTGGGGAGCTGGAAGGACCAACCGGGAGAGAGGGTCAGCATCAGCACCACAGGCTCTAACAGACCGGTGGCATCCAGCAGACCAACCTGACTGATATCTGGGTTGAACATGTACTCAAAGTCCTATGCTATCTATGCTACATCATTAGCACAAATTCACAGGTGCATTCATAACTTCATAGTCAGTGCTGGTGGAGTCTGGTGAGGAGGCACAGATGGCGTTGAGATTGGACAGCATGTGTATATTTCCTGTTGCTCTGTGCCATTAATAATCCATACACCATTGGATTATTATCATTACATGCCTTGAAGCCTTGATAGTTTTTAAATGTCTTTTTCATATTCGAATTCACAAGAGTCTACAATGATTCGTCCAATATCCAGTTATTCCAGTGCAGGCAGGACACTGGCCAGACGTTCACCAGCTTCTTTATTCTACCAAACCACATGATTTTTATAATAGAATGGGACTTCCAAATGATGTTACCAGCCACAGCATCTGGTAGAGTAGACTAACCTACCCGCCAGTCTACCAGCGTTTGGCTGGTGTTCATTTCCCACCCTGGTTATTCTGGTCCGTCTCTATTTAGCATGGGGCTCTCAGGTTCTTACCACGAGAGGGGCTCTGGGTGCGTGATGCCCTCTGGTGAACTTGTTGCCCCGTGACGGGGGCACCGTGTTCAGGCTGACCGTGCTCAGGTTGCCCCTGGGTGGCGGCTGAACGCCCGCAGCAGGCTGGGGGCTCGGAGAGGGAGGACCGCTGGAAGTCTTGTCCTAGAGGGTGAATGAAAACCATCATTGACACAGACGCACGGGTATTATGTCCTAGGATGTCTGGAGGAAGCCTCATCACATCACACACATCACTGTTCCTGCAGTGCAGAGGAATACACATGGGATGGTTGTTGGTATGGTACGGCCACTCGACACAAACCTCCGACACCACCCTCTTGCTGGCCATGGACATCAGACAGGTCTCCCTGAGCAGCATCTCCTCCTCCTCTTCCTCGTCGGCGAAGGGCGGCTTGGGAGGCTGCTCCAGCTCATCCGGGGGTGGGGGGAGCGGCGGGGGTGGGGGAGGAACGGCGGACAACATGGGGGACAGGAAAGGCTGAGCGAAATCCTGCAACAGGATTAAGAACGAGCCTAGTTGGTGCTTTATCATCCTTATACTGCACTCGGTCACTTTGAGAAATCGTGCAGCGCTACCGCTACAAAATGAAACTCACTAAACTATTAACTATTATTAAGACTGTTAAATATATAAAAGACCTTTGCATGCAAGATAGTGACATTTTAGAAGACATAAGATGCATTTCTGCAAAATCTGGTAACAATTTGTTTTTCTTATCATTTGGAAAGAAGCCATTATAGTTGTAGGCAGAATCAGGTGTGGAACGTACCATTGCAAACTGAGGGGAGTCCGTCAAGTAGAGAGGCATCTGAGAAATACAGCCCGGATCCTCAGCTGCAAAAGGGTTGTGTGTTGGTGAAGGGACTGGTGAAAAGAAAGAAGGGTTTGATCATTCACCGTACTGCAGGTGGACTGGTCAGGTGGTCAGCCTGGGAGGAGCTGACCATTACACCTCCATCCGGTTACCTAACCCTTCATTTCAAACTGTCTCTCCATTCAGTTTGTGTCGGCACAGACACACCGCGACTCCGAGGAGCACTGATACAGGTGCAGCAGTGCATTGTGGTCATTGTAGTTCACCGACACGATTTCAGCGCTCGGCAGAATTAAATCTTCATTATTTGAAAACTACTTTGATTTTCCAGCTTCACGCATTACGGTGCCAGAAATGAATCCAAAACATAGATCTACTTGCCGGGCTCTGAATTTACCAAATATTAACAGTGTGGGAAACATTGATGAACCAAAACCTGATGTTGAACGTTTTCAAGTGCAGGCCTGCAGGTACCATCTCTAGCTAGTCTTGCTACTCTCACCTCGTCTTACCCCAGGACGGGTGTCAGACGGTCACTCACCTGGCGAACTGGTCTCGCTGTCCGTTTCCATGGCAACCTCATCATAGTTGTCATACTGGTAGAGGTTCCCTGAGGCGTCCAGGCCTTGTTTTCCTGTTGACTTTCTGTGTTCTCGGTCCCTGGACTGAAGCACAAAGAAACCCCTTAGATACAAACACATGTGACGGGCAAGACGGCGGTCATCACATTAGAACATCGGACCTGTTCACACCAGTTAACACATAAAATATCTGAATGTGAGCATCAGTCGAGCCTGAGGTTTGCCCTCGCTTCACTTTGTTATGCTAGGCCTTCCAAGCATGAGGAACTGCTGCCTATCAGACGTCAACATCCATCTCTTTATGCCCATAAAACCTTGCATTTTGGGGACAGCAGAGTTGGAATGGCTTTCTCACCTGGTCAGACAAACCGATTGATTGACAAACGTTTGAATGAACTGCTCCAAACATGCTTGGTGTGAAGGCGCCCTGAGCAGAATGCTGGAAGTGTGAATTTCCCATGCGGCGCTGACTTGTAAACGCAACATGTGACTCATGACAATGAAACGTCTCGTCACCATCCACCAGATATCAATGAACAAATGTGGACATGAAGAACATTTGTCTGCGCCGTCTTACTTTACTGCGGGTCCGGTTCTTGCCCCCCACCAGCTTCATGAAGCGGTTGTACTGCTCGTCTTGGTTGGACAGGTCGCGGATCTTACGGATCTCGTCCTCGCGCTTGCGGCGTTCCTCGTCCTCGTGCCGTTGCATCTCGTTCTGCTCCCGTTGCTGCTGCAGCTTCCACGTTCGCAACTGCTGCTTCCTGAACGCCTGCTTGGCTGCTGAGCCTGGGGGGGTGGGGGGGTGAGGGGGGTCACAGGGAAGATTTTTGCCCTCAAAACAACATCAATAATACGTAGATCATGGCACTAACACTGCCAGGGTTAGGGGTTGGATGCCCTGAAAATGTACGGTAAGGCATTTTGGCTAAAAGGGTCAACCTATTATTCATATTATATTTCAATTGCAAAGAGAGAATACAAATGTTTCAGGGTTCAAGCTAAAATAAACATCCTTACACCACTAGAAAAGATGGAGAAATGCACTTGTCTGTCTTGTTCCTGGACATTTTCTATATTCAAACCTTCCCAGACCTTCATGTCTGACTGAATTTGAGGATTTGGGTCAATATGATGTTCGCTGATAGTGGTCGAGTAATGAGACAGTCAACTAGGACATGTCGCTCTATAGCTTAACATTATTCTTCACGAAAACAAATATGTGGAGTGATTGAGTCTCCACTTCCATAAATCGTGACTGAATACGTGTGATTTCCGAACATTAAGACCTGCAAATGATCTCAGGAACCTTTTCAGATTTAGTTGAGACAAGTAACACGGCATGAACGGACCCTCACCTGGGATCGTCGTCTTCCTGGCCAAATGGGGCTTGACTGGAGTTCTGCCCCTCTCCATCGGGGGTTTGAAGCCAGGCTTGAAGCCGGGTTTGAAGCCGGGCTTGGGCCTTTCCCTCTCCAAGGCGTTCACCCTCTCTCGGTCTCTCTCTGGAGGCCTGGCTCCGGGCCTGGCCCCGGGCTTGGGCCCGGGCTTGGCCCTGGGCTTGGCCCTCTCCCAGTCTCTCTCCAGCGTCTTGGACCTGGTTCTGGTCCTCTCTGAAGCAGCGGCGGCGGAGGCGGACCTGGTGGTGACTCTCTGCCTGCCGGACGGAGCGGCGCCGGGGCCTGAGCTCTTCTCCTGGGAGGCCCTGGTGATGCGCTCCTTGCTCTCCTTCATCACCTGCTGCTCCTTCTGTTGCCACTTCTTGCTGGCCGACTGCAAGGCCAGGAGACGCAGCTGCAGCTCTGACAGCTCCTCTTCGTCAACCTTACCCTTCGTCACCAGCTGGGTGCGAGAGCGTCCGAGAGTTACAATCTTTTACACAACACTTACAACAGCTGTCATTTTGAAAAGTTAACAAAAAGTTAAGTTAAAAGTTATGAACTTCAAAAACACAACTTGAAAAACGAAAGTTAGCTAGTTTATATTAACTAGCGTTAACTAGTTAGTGGGCTATAACACACCATCACGTCTGAGGGCCGAGAAATGAGAACATTGCTGGAGACGTTATTTCAGAAAACAAGATGCTAGCGAAGAACTGGATGTCAGTACTAAGAGATTCATTCCACGTGGTAACTACTATTACAGTTATATTATACTATTTTATACAGTACTATTACACTACTACTATCAGGTTGTAGGTACCATCAGTCCTTGGTCCACAAAATGAGAACCTGTTCAGACCGAATCCGATGCACTTGGGTAATGTTAGTTTTCCCCAAAAGGAGGTTTAGCATTTTGGACGTGATCTCTTCATTTCTTCTGTTATTCAGCCAATCAAAGTTTCTATCGTAATAATCACTGAGTGCATTGATTTTACGACAAGGACATCCTGGTCCAAGGACTCAGGGCCCTGAGGACCAGGATTGACAACCACTGCTCTAGGGTATTATGACGAGTTACCAAAGCATGTGTGCTGACTAAAAAGGACTCTTCAAAGTACTCGGGTACATACAGAAGAATCACCAACTAGCTTCCTGGTTAGCGCATGACACACAGTAACCAGTAAAGCAGGACCGGCCACTTAAAGGGAAATGACTAACACGTCTGAGACCGGTCACATGGCTCGGATGACATCACAACATTGAACCGCCGCCGGAGAACGGGTCACCCAGAAGGCGTGGTTGTGTTTCCCCCAACACAACAGAGTCATTCAGACGTACTTTGTCGGGGGAGGTGGAGGAGTCCTCGCTGGACGACTCGCTGCAGCAGGAGCACGACTTCCTGCCTTTCCCCTTCTCTCCTGTCTGCTTGCTGCAGCAGACGCAGATCTTCTTCGCCGCCGCCTCCTCTCCCTCGTTCTCCGGTTTGTCTTCGGTCTTCGCTGCCTCTTGTTTCGTTTTTCCTTCATCTCCTGACAAGACAGAACACAACACACACACACTCATGAAGTAGGACATAAAGCTAAAGATCTAGATGTACCAATCCAGCCTCTTCTCAGCCTGCAGCACCGTGCAGACGTCTTAGGCACCTTTTATGTAAATGTGTAGATGTTAGATAGTAGAGGTTTTATTTTCTGCATTAGTATTTTACATTACTGCTCTTTATAGTAACTTTTTGATATTTACAAACTTTTCATTTCATTTTTTTTTTTTTAAAAGCATCTTCACTTCACTTTTTTTCCCATGTGCCCAAGACTTTTGCACAGTAATGTACATCCCAACGTGAGACTGCAACAGAGAAAAACCTCCCATCCGCCCTAATTGAGACGCTGCCGAACACCCCCCCCCCCCCCCCCCCCCCCCCCATTTGCCCAAATTAAACTCTGGTGTCTGGGATTTCTCCGCCCACGGGAAATGACGAATCAAACTTAAAGGGGAATTCCAGTATTTTTAAACCTGGGCTATATTTGTACATATTAGTCATTTATACCCCAAAATAGAGTGAAATACAAACTGTCAGTCCAGAGAAGACTGGACTCACCGACGTTAGATCCGTTCCTCTCTTGTCCCGTTGCCATTTGATGAAAATAAATCAGTCTGAAGTGTTGTGTGCAGTTTACTGACATCACGTTACATTATTTTTGAGTATTGAGTTCATGCTGAGTTCAGTTGCCTCTTGCTTCCATTTGGAGCTGCTAACATGTGAAGTTGCCTATTGCAGCTTTAGTGAAACTTCAACGGGTCATGGCTGCTGAACTGTGGATGAGGCTGGTATGTCTATCCACTCAGCCACCGACCGTTTGGAGGTCCTACTCTAGAAACCTGGTTGGCTGATAAAATGTTGAGAGTAGCGAGTGAATTGCACCAACCAGATCACGTGAAGGTGGAGAGGTGGATTCCCTCCCTGGCAATATGTGACCAACCTTTCAGAGAAGCAGCTGCCGGGTCAGCGGGGTCTTTCTCACAGCTCTTCACGTCCAGCTTTGGCGATTGGCCCGACTCCCTCTCCTTTTCACCCTCGTCCTGCTGCTCTGGCGAAGTCTTCTTGAACGCATCCAACTCAGCAGGCGTGAGAAGTTTTTGACGTAGGGGCTTGATGTTAAAGGCCTGGAAGCTTTTTTTCTCTGCCGCTTCCTCCGCGGCAGCTTGACTCTGAATACTGGCTACGTCAACAGATACTGATTTGGTTTCAAGAATACTGGCAGGATTCTCTGGTGCCTCCTCCCTCGCCGGGGAACCGCTGGGCTCCAGAGCCATGGTTTCCTCTTTGCGAATGCATTCCAGCTCAAGCTGAATCTGCTTATACTTCGACAGCAAGTCCTCAAACGTCTCATCAACACCGTTTTCTGATTTGGCAACACTGTGCACCAGTTTTCTGGCCTGATTCCTCCCCGACTGCTTTTCTGAGGCGAAATGTTAAGGGAAGTGGGAGCATCTAGTGTTGACTAGTCTGACTGGAGGGTATGGGATGTGCAATGCAGGACTTGGATCAAGGATGCAGGGGGCAGGAGAACATGGATTTTCACTTGACCTTTAGAGCTGCCTCCAACACCTGAAAACTTTGAAAAGCATCGCCCTGATATGAAAACATGAAATATTTTAATTTAATAAACAAATGGGCCAAATGAAACAATATCAGTCGGTTTGAAATATAAGTGAAACCAAAGGGACAGTATTGTGTGACTACATACAACCAGCAGATCAACCTGCCCTACCTGGCAAACCGGAGCTTTTAATAGGAACATTATCTTGGGTGGTGGCTAATCAATATCCACAGGTCTCTGGCGCACTGCAATTGAATCAGAGCCCCATGATCATTTGTGTTACTGGATGAGAATGATGTAATGGCTGAGCAAAGGATACGTTTTCTCGAGGGAGAGTCTTTCTTGTTGCCGTGACTCTCTCCGGGCCCGTAACGACCAGGGGGAGGTCTGCTGTTAGCGGCTCCCCTGCCTCCTCGGTTCCAGTTCCCGCGACCTCCATTCGGTATGGTCCGGTGCCGAAACCGACCCAGGGCGCCGTGACTTCGCTCCCAGAAGTTGGATCGCGGGCTCGGTTCGCCGTGAGGACCGAGTCCCGGTGGTGAAGGAGGAGGTGGTCGGTCGGGCCCGCTAGGCCCGCACTGCTGCCTGTGGCTCGGGGGGAAGGGGCCATGTAAATGAGGTCCCAGGTTGTATGGCATTAAAAGGCGAAAATCTGGTGGTTGGTGCCCCATAAGTGGCAGCATATTGCGTGGATGTTGACGCATTTTCTGTGTCCGTGAAGACGTGTTGCTGGGCCTACAACCCCCCTGCTGGAGAGGCACATTTTCCTCGCTTTCATCATCGCAGATCTCTCCGTCTTCGAGCTCCCCTTCTTCTCTCGGAGACCGACTGATTGAACTCAAATGCATTGTGTCCTGAAATACAACCTAGCAGGTGCTAACTAAGTTCTGGTTCTAAACTCATTTGTTCGTAATTAGGAAACCAACGTTTTGAGTTGACGAGTGATTCTTTTTTTTTTTAATGTAGCGAGCTCCGGTAACCGGTTAGCTTATGTCAGATAGCTACGACGTTCTCCTCTCTTCTTCCTGTGCTTCCTCTCGTCTAAATATCGCGATAGACACAGACGGACGCGATCGGAAAGAAAGGAAAGCAGAGACTCTAAATTCACGCCCATGATTCACGTTTTCTGTTTATTCCTACGACGCGGGCGTAACTTTTCCTGCATTGCATTGACAAATACGACATCTTTGCCTTGCCCGTGTCACATATTTCCTTGCTATTTTTGAAAAACAAATGCGCGACCGTTATAGTCCACTTCTCCTAAACTAATTCTTATTCTTAAGGCTAAGTAAAGCTGATCTAATAGTTTCTCAAGCTGTTTTGGAGACTTTCCTGTAACGTTATCAGACATTTTCAAACAACTTGGACTGTATTGTTACTTTGTTATCTGTCGTTTTGTCTTTTTAACGTTTTAACTATGCAATATTATTCTTGGCCTGAATCAAGTCCGTTTTTATGTCCGTACATCTGTCTGACCTCAGAAACAGACGGATTAGATATGCCAGTGGTTCTCGGACGTGCTATGGAGGCCCAACATCCTGCAAGGTTTCATTCTAAACAGAAACAGAAAATAGAAACTGAGCTTCTTAACCATTACCTCTTTTTTCTCCAGTACAAAACACACAGATCAAGAGATACGAGGGAGAATATGCTAGCTCAGTAAATAATTATTTACAGTTTTACCATTGTCTCCACTTACATTAAGAAATTGCTCCAGAACTGTCCTGTTTACTGTGAAAAAAGTAAAATACAAATAAATTAATGTTGAATTAGCCACGTTTTTCTTTTATTGTTCGAGATTTTTTATTGATATGTTCTGAGAATGTTGTTCAACAAACAAAACAAAACAAAAAACAAGCGTAAACATACAGTGCGCCTGCGCAGTCTTGAGACTCCGGAAGATGACTTGTCAGTGTTGTTTTGGTAGTTGACAGGCACGTGAGCCGCCGTCGTCATCGGGAGAGCGAGCTGGCGACATGGCGACTGATCTTCCCAAGGTACTGAAAAATATCCACCATATAAAATGCTTTTCTGTTCAAACGTATCACTGGTTATCTAATTGTAACGTGGGTCGATATGAAGTAACTGTGTTTATCCACGTTACTGCTCGTGTAGTCTCAATAGATCACCGCAGGTTAGCTGATGTGCTAATTTAGCTAACATTAGCCACTGGCTAGCTGTGTTGTGTAGCCATACAGCGACCCTCGTATAGGAACATGCCACGACAGCACACCAGTCTACTTTTAGCTTACAAACCACAGCGTATAGACAACAAATGTGAATTGAAGAGCTATGTCCGCCGGCATCGTCGTCTTTTACTGGACATGACTTGTAGGTTGTTACTTAAATGCCAACAGCTACCATTAGCGTTAGCTTCCTATGTAGGAAGCGAGCTAATCATTAAATCAATGTAGTCTCTAACGGCTAGCTGGATAGCAAGTTTCTCATCTGATCTGGCACACCGTAACCTCATCACTATAACACTGAGCATTGTTTGAGGTTACATTAAAATATATGCATTTTCATTACAGCTACCTGCCGGTAACTCGATTTACTATCTTCATCCTAGGTCATATATGAACACGAAGGAGTGTTTATACATTCAAACAGTGACGATGACGGCATTGAGCAAGATTTACTCCTTTCAGGGACGCTTCGGATAGTTGACAAGGTAATGCCAACATTACAAGGTCCCAAATGTCTCCCTGTGATACTATTTGAAGTTTCAGTTGAGCTTCTCTTACATATTAGCGGTAGATATCTCAGCAAAACCTTTTGATTGGAGCTCCATTACTTTACACTTTGCTGTTTCTGTGTTGTTGGTGGTGGTGATGAAAAAAGCTGCGGTATGTGCATTGAAAAGTTACCCAAAATAAAACATTGAGTAATAGTTGTGTTGCATGATGGTGTACATGCAGGTTATGTTGTACACACATCACATGTGGTTGCTGGTTTGCAGGGTGCATGGTATAACCTGTCGGTTGCATTATTTTCTCCACACCATCAGGATGGTGAAATCATCGTGGAGTACAGACCTTTGGAAGACAATGTTGACCCATCAAACATTCTCTGTGCCGGCAAGGTTTGTCTCAATTGACCTTATTGATTTTTAACATTACAGTTAAGCTTCCAGTTTATTTGTTTCACTATATATGCCAATGTACCATTTGGCTTTGTTAATACATTGTACTTATTTACAAGGTAATGGACATCACAGGAACCAAAACCTTTTCAGCCACCAACCACAGTGGCTGATGGGTTGTAAAATTCACCAGTTGCTTTCACATTTTTAGTAGCCAAAGGGGTTTAAAGAAGGTAATTGAAACTTGGAATGAAACTGGGTTTAGCTGGCTGGTAGAGTAGAGAAAATTCCACAATCCAACCATGGCAGCCTTTTGCTGTTGGCTGGTCATAATTTCTCCCCCGTCTTCTAGACCGTAGCAGTTAGACTCTTTAAAAGTGCTTTGCCAGACATCTGGAACTGTGTACAACTCAGCAGAAATGCTGTATGTGTATATATTCTTTGGAGCCTAAAGTGAAGACAATGTCTGTGTGTTTTGTTAGGACTCCAGTTCTGTCATGGAATGGGCCCAGTGTCCAGGCGAGAGGTCCCACCAGCTGCTGGAGTCTCAGCAGAGCTACGAGACAGAGTGGGATATGATCAATGCCGTCTCCTTCAAGAAGAAACCCTGTACAAATGGAGAAGGTGGGTTTTCATCGTATTCCTCTGCCATAAAACAAAAACTGCCCATAATGCGGTTTATCATAAATGATGGTAACATAACCCTTTCACAGAAAATGAAAACAGAAGTTTGAAAACAGAAGGTATATTTCTCTAGTGAAAGTGCACAGATGCTAAACTACTTCCTGGTTTTGTTCCCTTCAACTTCCTCTCTCAGGTGCCTTGAATCACAGTCATGAGAAGAGCAGGTGGGCGTTCACCTTCAGCGTCAGTGACCTCAGATCCATCACCATGAAGGAGGAGGGCTGGTCCTATCTGGTCTTCAAGCTGAAGGAGAACTCCACCTCCCTACCAGCCCTCCACTTCCACCAGGGCAGCAGTACCGAGTTTGTGGACCATCTCAGGAGATATGTCCTGCTCAGCGAGTGAGTAGCCCACCCCAGCGTGCCAAACTAGCCGATGTCTGTCCTGTTCAGGTCCAGATTTACCACTATACTGTGCTTCAGTATGCAGTATGTATGGTGGGTGGGTGTGTCTGTGGCCATGGTTACACCTGTCTTTTCAATGCGATCTCGGTCATCCGATCACGCCAGGCTGCATGAAGTGACAGGTGTAGACGCACAGAGGTCGCTTTGTGCTCGCATTGTGTTGGGATCAGCCAGGCCACCTCGCGAGGTGGACGAGCTCGCTTTGTGTTCGGAACTCTGAATAGTCTAGACGCAATCGGGCACCTCAAAACGCATACAGCGGGGACACGTCATCAAATCACGCCCGTTTCCCTGCTGGGCAGATCCGCCAGAAGGCCTTGCGACACGGCGGGGCAACTCGAGGCTCGAGCCCAGCCCCGCTTCACATCCCAGCCCCGCTTCACATCCCAGCCCCGCTTCACATCCCAGCCCCGCTTCACATCCCAGCCCCCGCTTCACATCCCAGCCCCGCTTCACATCCCAGCTCCGCTTCACATCCCAGCCCCGCTTCACATCCCAGCCCCGCTTCACATCCCAGCCCCGCTTCACATCCCAGCCCCGCTTCACATCCCAGCCCCGCTTCACATCCCAGCCCGACAATGAATGAGCACATTGCGCGCTGCTGCTGTTGTCTCCTCAATAGCAAACGCCTTGTACGGGCCCGACCGCGACTACACACAATTCTTAACATAAAGTAAAGGAGCATAATCTCCCGCACACCCGGCACCATTTTCAGGGATTGTTATTATGGTTATTTAAATAGTGCGCGGGAACCGGAAATCCGAACACATATCTGGCCAAAGAGCTCACATTTAACTGTCAAGTGTAGACGCACCACTTGTGTTCTGATTAGCAGATTCCGATTACCGAGATCGCATGAACCGACAGGTGTAACCACGGCCTGTGTGTGTTGTAAATCAGGAACATCAAATACTGCACACTGCTGCATTACAATTGTTGTCCAGCAGAGGGATCCAGTCAATTTGCTGAAGTGCATCCTTCCTCTCGTACACATGGAGATCTTGGCTACTGCCAATATTTCCAGGGTGTTCCAGTCTGGCTCAGTAACTCTTACATGAATTCATTGTTTTAGAGTTGTTGATATCCCTGCTGTAAGAAGCAGCTGGAACACTTCACAGCTAATTGTCTATAATGTCACACCCAAACCCGTTTTAGGTTTCTTCATGAATTGGTGTGAAACACTACGGTTCCTCTAATGTGTCATTTATATGCTACTGCAAGTGATTTACACACATCAAAAGCAAAGGGATTCTCAGCCTCTCCTCGTCTGTCTGGCTTTCTGATGTGTAGGTCAGTGTGCAGCTTCCTGAACCAAATATCACGTTAGATTATTTTCTGGTGGACACAGGCAATGTGTTTCTCTATCTCGGAGCAGATAGCTGTTATTAAAGTTCTTATCAAAGCCTTTCATAATGAAATTGTCTGGAATAAGTGCTGGGCATTTTCAGGCACCGAGCACCAACAGCTCGTGACGTCCTGCCGAGGTTCTGTCTCCTGTTGGGATGCTTGTCTTGGTTGTCTCTTATTGAGGTCTACACAGCTGGAGTGAAATGGAAGACTGGAAAAAGTGTTAATGTATACAATTGCCTTTTTGGGTCTAAAGCCAAAATATATTACACAAAACAATCAAGTCCTGAATCAAAAACTGTGACGTGTTGGTGGGAACATCCCAGTAGGCTGCCAGAACATACCGGTCATCAGTCTTGTCTCTCGTCTCATCAGTAAAATCTCCCGGAGCGATGCTGTACAGCAGGGGTGTCAAACTGTGTGCCATGGAGGGCCGAGAGTATGCAGGTTTTCGTTCCAACCCAAGAATACAGCAGGTGATTTCACTGGTTAGTCCCTCCTCTCTGGTTGAAGGTGGTAATCAGTGAAATCACCTGCTGTATTCTTGGGTTGGAACGAAAACCTGCATACTCTCGGCCCTCCACGGCTCACAGTTTGACACCCCTGCTGTACGGAGATCCAGGCAGATGCTGCCTGTATCCACGGCAACCAGATACACATGTCAGTGTGATCTCTTTGGTGATACATGTTGTGATATTTTAATATTTTTAATGATTGTTCTTTTAAACGATTATCCGGCTACTAGTGAGACCCACATTTTATTGGAGGTTTTCTGATATATATAGATATATATATATATAGATGTCTGCTGTCTGTCCTGCAACTGTCTGTCGTCTCCACCAGGTGTCACTGTGTTCGTCGTCATTATGTCTCTGCATTAATGCAACCAAGATGAATTTCTGAATACAGTGACCTGATCCTGGGGGACATGGAGGGCCTCACTCATGATCTTGGGTATTTTAGTTACTGGTATTTACCTGTAAATATTCTCATTTCTGTTTTGACCATTTTGTGTTTGAAGGGCCCCAGAGGATGAATCTTGTCTCCTGGTCAGCTCCCCTAACAGGGCTCTCTCCCAGTCCTTCGAGAACCTTCTGGATGACAACAACTACGGCCTGGTTCATGTAAGGAGCTCAAATGATCACACTTGGCTATTGTAAATGCAGAACTTATACTGCTGATGTGTAAAAATACAGATTTTCTCTTCCCTGAAAGTTGGAATGGTTACTTAATTGTTTGGTCCTTGGAGACCCGTCACAAACCACAATACATGGGCATTGATGTAAATGGAGCCTGGGATTGTTACTTGTCACCCCCAGAAGCTGAAGAAGGACCCGTACGTGACCACCCTCGGCGGCTTCTCCAAGGTCACCAACTACATATACGATGCTTTCCGGGGAACAGAGGAGCAACACCAGCGCCCCCCGGAGGAAGTGGCAGACCTGCTGGGGGAGGTCATCCCAGGCCTGGAGATCAACCAGCAGGAGGAGCCCGGCTTCGAGGTCATCACCAGGGTGAGTGGACAGAGGGTTCACGCTATTACGCTTTTCTCAAACTGCCAGCACCTTTTTTACATTAAAGCGAGCGGGAGCTCTGAGCTGCCAAAGCGTTTGAGTTGAGAGTTGAGAAGTTTTCAACGTCATAGAGGCGCGTACGCGACGTCAACTGTTACATTTTATTTACTGATTTGGTTAGGTATTTTTTTGTGAGTCAATCCATTATACAGGAAAAAGAGGCGGGGCTTCATGCTTCGTAGGCAGCGGACAGTTTGCGACAACAACCAGAATGCAAATGCAGAAAGTAAGTTGGTAGTAGTTGGAAGTAAAGTTGGTAGTAGTTGGAAGTAAAGTTGGTAGTAGTTGTCTGTAGTACAGAGTCAGAATGGAGCACACTAGTCTGCTCAGTGACCGTGGTCCCATACCAATATGTGCTCCATTCACACCCTATATATTACAAAAGTTATTTGTGCTTGTCCTTTTCTTTGATGAAGGCTCTACAATTGAAGGAGGAAACCTGGAGGGATGATTCATTTTGGCATTGTACTGCAAAAAATGACACTGATTGGCCTAATAGAGGCATATATAAGGGGACGACATGTTTGCTTGTTTTATGTGTATTAGTTACCTGAGTTCTCTGTGAAGCTCTTTATGACAAACAGGTTTTGAATTAAAAAGCACATTTGCTGACTGACTTTGCTTTTTTCTCTGCCACCCCCAGATCGACCTGGGACCCCGGCCGGAGGTCCAGAGGAGGGGCCCGCTGTCTGCAGACGGCTGGGCCAAGCACCAGGACCCAGAGGGAAGGATGCTGAACGTCCCTCATCTCAAGCAAGTCATCTTCAAAGGGGCATGTTCAATTTATTATTAATCAGATAAGGGCATCGACCCGTACCGATCAGGGTGCGGGTCACATGACTTTCAGTTCAATCAGTTCATATTGAAATTCCAGTTGGGGTAGGAATCTGTCTGAGGGCTGAACATTCTCCATGAAGGGTTGGTTTCCTGCTGCTGGTGAGAGTGACAGCATTTGTCTTGGTGGTCATTTACCACCCTAATTCCTTAATAAAAAGGGATAAATGAGCTGTTGAGATTCGTTCTTGATCATTTCATCAATGTCTGAACTGATTAGATTGAAACTGAACCATAACCCCAGTATCAATATCCACGGTGTTGAGTTTTCAGCCCGATCTGTGTTTCGTGACCAGGCGTGCTCTCTGGACCACCAGGGACTCATGTGTCTGTCCTGCTGTGACTCTGCAGGGACTCTGCCATGCGGTGAGGAAAGAGGCGTGGAAGTTCCTGCTGGGTTACTTCCCCTGGGACAGCAGCCTGGAGGAGAGGAAGGCCTTACAGAGAGCCAAGACGTAAGGCTCTGCAGACGGTGGTTTGATTTCAGTCCGTTAACCTCCAGGGTTCCCACGCAGGTCTGGATAGTCTGGATAGTCTGGGGTGTCAATAAAGGAGCAGTGAAGACATCCGTGCTGACATGAGATCAGAAAAACACAAATCTACCTAATAATCCACGTCTAGTCACTTTTCTGACCCTTTATATGATTTGGTCGTTGGCCTTGATTCTCCAAAGCTTAATACCAACCATGTCTGGATGTACACACAGAAGAGTTATATTGGTGAAGTTAGAATAACCAGCATTTTGGCTCCGTTTTTACTTTTTGTTTTGTCACCCTGAAGTCAGAGTGGTACTTCTGTGTTCGTATGAGGATCTGAAAAGTCTCAATTGGATTATTGACAGGTCTTAAAGTTTTGGAATAGCACAACAATGTCTGTATGTTTGGGTGGTGGGAACATGACGACATGCTTGATGTAGTTTTATACCCACTGTCATTTCACATGTTGTAATAGTTGTTGTGAAAAATAATCTTCAGTTATAGATTGATTATGGCCTAGTTGTCACCCACCCACTATCAGCATACATCATGTTAAAATAGAAACCCTGTACGTCATTCCAACAGACAAATGGCTCTGATGAATACTTCAAGCTAGTTATCTCAGTACATGGTTTTCTAAAGTATTCTCTCGCCTGGCGCCACAGTGACGAATACTTCAGGATGAAGCTCCAGTGGAAGTCGGTCAGCGAGGAGCAGGAGAGGAGGAACTCCAGGTTAAGAGACTACAGGAGTCTGATAGGTGAGGCTGAACCAGCTGTGATGCGTTCAGGACCAGCATACGGTCTCATCGTAACCAGGAAGTGTTACAGTCCTGGCCCAATACACACTAATACAAATCTGATGCCAGCACAAAGAAATCAGCTGTGGTTTAGAAATTTGATCCTATTTGAGTTTTCAGTTCAGCAGCTTGGTGGACCGGCCAGCTGATCCAGGTTCCCTCTCCTGTTGATACTGGCAGGGAGGACTACAGACTGAACAGGAGGTGGTTAGAGATGTTAACTGAACTTTGATGATCACTCCAGTTTCCTAAAATTTCCCAGAATTCCACGTATTCTGATTCGGATTCTGAATTCCGTTGTATATTAGACTCAGTTTTTGGACACCATCATTTCCTGTTGATCCTTCTGGAGCTGTTGCCTGGTTTCAACAGGATGGGATTGGTCCACTTGATAACCCCAATGACCCCCCTTTTCCTCTACTGCCCCAACTAGGTTTCTGTGTACAGCAGGTACTCACCCTGCATGAGTAAATACCGATCTTGCATCAATATTTAATCCTTTATTTTAGCACAGAACAGTTTTGTTGAGCAAGTTCTGTTTCTTGAAAGTCCAGTGGATGCTTTGTTCTAGTTTTGAAAGCCAGGGACCCAGGCACTTGGCAAGGCAGTCTTTGATTTATTGGTATTGATCAACGCTATCACGCCCCTGCAGATACATTAACTGATGGTTGCTTTGGTGCAATGGGGCAGTAAAAGTCTTACTCTCAGCTGTAGCTGTTGTGGGAGGGTGTTGCTCACTTTCTCCATCCTGACACACTTGGGATTCAAACCAACAACCTTCCTGTTACCCACCAGTTTGTCTAACTCTGCTCCTTTCGGTCTGTTCAGAGAAAGACGTGAACCGAACAGACAGAACGAACCGGTTCTACGAAGGTATCGACAACCCCGGCCTGGTCCTCCTCCACGACATCCTGATGACGTACTGCATGTACGACTTCGACCTGGGTGAGGGATTCACTCTCCACTCATGATGCTCGAGTCATTTGATGAACCGGTATTGATCACCTGCATGCAGCACAGATACCTCTGTGGTTTACTTCATTATAACAGGCTAATCAATATCTGAAGAGCTGTTTTCCAATATGCTATATATCAGTTTTTCTTAAACAAAAAGTCTTTCAATCAATATCTCTGAAATACGGAAGATCCGGTCTGTAAAACTATCATGGTTTTAGTTGTCTTCCATCCTTAAACCATCATTTTGATGTTGTCCAGGTTATGTGCAGGGGATGAGCGACCTCCTGTCCCCGATCCTCTACGTGATGGAGAATGAGGTGGACGCCTTCTGGTGTTTTGTCTCCTTCATGGACCAAATGGTGAGTAAACCTTGTAAAGTTTTGTTTTGTCTGAAGGTGAACACATAGACAGTGTCACGCCACGTTGAGATATTTCCAGTTTCATTTCAGAAAATGTCTCGTGGATCTAAACCATCAACGGTAACCGTCAGGTTTTGGTGTCAGCCAATCAGAATCAAAGAGCAAGGGCTTCTTTCTAGACCGACGATCAACAATCATACAGGAGAAATCCATCAGAGGAGAGAGACCGACAGGAGATAGACCAGAATGCAATGCAGTAGTAGAGATAGACCAGAATGCAATGCAGCCACAGGACATGTTGTCTTTTGAGTAAGGGGTATGACTCTCACTTTTTCCAGACTGGAAACTCTCGCTCTCTTGCTGTTGTTGTAAGTCGAAGCAAGTTCGAAAGGCATTCTGGGAAACGTAGGAAATCACTAACTGAAGTAGAGGAAGAGGAAGCAGGTTGAGGGGAAACTGGGTTCACCAAAAGAGTAAAATTACAAAATAACGCCTGTAATATGTTGAACATCACATATTGGTGATTTTGGGGGATTTTTCCTTCAACAACAAAGTGTGAATGCAATTCATCTCCATCCGTCCATGGATGGGGAACAAGTGAGACGAGGTCTTTACTGTCAGGCATGAACATTACCAGAGGAATTGACGTACGTGACAATCTGCGTTTTGGCGGGTGGAAAGAGAAATTGGATTTCAGTGTGTATACCGGAGACGTGTTTTAATGTGAAGAGTAAATGAAATCCAGCTGCATCAGATGTTGAAACAGTCTGGAGGTGAGACGGTGAGACGGTGACGCCAAATGGAAAGAGGGCTGGTGTATCAGTACCGTAAGAGGAGAGCGCTGAGTCATCAGTGTGCTGCTTTGATCGTGACCTCTCTGTAACCCTGTGTGTGTGTGCGTGTGTGCGTGTGTGCGTGTGTGCGTGCGTGTGTGCGTGTGTGCGTGTGCGTGTGCGTGTGTGTGTGTGCGTGTGCGTGTGCGTGTGCGTGTGCGTGTGCGTGTGCGTACAGCACCAGAACTTCGAGGAGCAGATGCAGGGCATGAAGACTCAGCTGATTCAGCTCAGTACTCTGCTGAGGCTGCTGGACGTGACCTTCTGGAACTACCTCGGTACGAAACGTCATTTATCTGCTCAAATAGGTTTTGGGTTTGTTCACGTATGAAACACGCAGCATCCTCCTATCTGTGGTCATTTATTTTTTGTTGACATTTTAGAAAAGTTGACAATAAATAAATGTTGCAGCGATGAACTGATGGACTGATTCACAGTGTTCTAGCCAAGAGTGTTTTAGAAGCTGCTGTATCTATGTCTACGGCTCTATAGTCTTTGAATGCAGCATTGCGTTTGCAGGAGATTGCACCTGTGAAACCTTCTGACGAGAGTGGATGATGTTAGTGGGCGGCGACATTAGCTAACAGAGGAGAGAGAGAGAGGCATCCCAGCCTCATATCCACCATAAAGAACCTTAAATCAGCAGTGGAGTGTTTTGAAGACTGATAACAATTTGAAAAGCATGCAGACAGGAAGTGGCTGGCAAAAGGTCAAAACATGTAAATGGGTCCGGCGTCTTGGGGATCAACATCCACCATGCAGTGAGACGTTTCTTTGGACTCCATATCCACTTTTATTTGAATTGATCTGTTTATTTGTTTTACTGAACACGTTTGTGTCTTTCACCAAATAATTTCCTGTTGTTTTTCTTTCTTATACATCTCATGTATAGTTTCACAGCTGTCATTAGGTATGTTCAGTCAGAAATAGTCTGCTTTTGACAGCCTTGTTGTATTTTTAAAATGGTCTTAAAATCAATTAATATCATTAATAAGACTCTTAGATTTAGCTTTTGAAATGTGCAGACACACTGTTTTCGTAGAGGTACCCTATATTTTACTCCAAAGGGAGATGAATAGTTTGTTTGTTTTTTTGTTTTTTTATTATTCTTGTTTTCAAAAGTCAGCTTCTGTGAACTACAGAAAAAAAGAAAAAAAAACCTTTTAATTATAAAATGTGTTTTTTCCTGTCCTTGGTGAAATCACCACATAATAATCAAAATTAGATTTTTCCTCAGACGTTAATCGTACCATGAACATACCAAAGTTAAGAGACGTTTTGTGTTTGTGTTTCAGAGTCCCAGGATTCAGGTTACCTCTATTTCTGTTTCCGCTGGTTGCTGATCCGATTCAAGAGGGAGCTCAGCTTCCAGGATGTGCTCCGACTCTGGGAGGTGAGTCAGATCCTGGTAGTTGGATGTTTTATTGCAGCGATAAGGAACAAGAGGGCGTCTTTTACTGTGGTTATGGGTATGACTCAACTGGGACAGGTACCATTTGCATCACAGAAGTACCCGTACTCCCATTAAAGAACGTCCTTTGGGGTGTTGTGGCTTTTGAACATTCACCAATGTGTGTCCTGACTGAAATAAATATGACTGAAAATGCTTTATGGGAACGATGAGCATGGTTTGAGCGGTCAGACTGGATGGAACAAGACGTCTGTGTCGTCCTCAGGTGATGTGGACGGGCCTGCCCTGCCTCAACTTCCATCTCCTGGTGTGCTGTGCCGTCCTCGACTCGGAGAAGCATAAAATCATGGAGGAGAACTACGGCTTTAATGAAATCCTCAAGGTAAACGGACCGTTGGACTGGAGGTCACATCAGGTCATTCATCCATCCATTCAGGGATTCTGGGGTTGCAGCAACATAACAGTATCACAAAAAACAGAATAGGCCTAAATACTAGAATACACAATAAACAAAAAAAAAGTTTATTGTAAAGTTTATGGTAGGAAAACGACTGAGAGGATCTTGTGAGTGAATGGATGGTACATATATACAGGCCAACTCTCCCGACCCCCGTGGCATCTCCTCTTTTTGCTGCTTTGGTACCAATGAGTTAAAGAGTGGTCAAGAGTGGTCATGAGTTAAAGAGTGGTCAAGAGTGGTCATGAGTTAAAGAGTGGTCAAGAGTGGTCATGAGTTAAAGAGTGGTCATGAGTTAAAGAGTGGTCAAGAGTGGTCATGAGTTAAAGAGTGGTCAAGAGTGGTCATGAGTTAAAGAGTGGTCAAGAGTGGTCATGAGTTAAAGAGTGGTCAAGAGTGGTCATGAGTTAAAGAGTGGTCATGAGTTAAAGAGTGGTCACACAATAAGCTGCTCGTCCTTCTCAAGCTCCATTTCAGTACGATCAGTTGAAGAAGTCACTTTTGTCTCGGCGACACCGCGGGGCATCAGTTCCCTCACAGCCAGATCCAAGTGAAGCATCTTTTATTGTGACACCTCCCACATCATTTCCTGTTCCTCCGCTACGTTGGCAAAACTAGAAATCAGGAATTGTAGCTGCAATTAAACGATTTTAAAGGTGATGATGTTTTGTGTTCATGTTATTTTCAGATCTTGAACATCAGACTAGTAAATCCTCATGACAGCTCAAATGTTTTTGTTTCTAACAGCACATTAACGAGCTTTCAATGAAACTGGACGTTGAGGAAATCCTTCACAAAGCCGAGGCCATCGGTCTGCAGATCAGGGGTTGTAAGGTGAGTCTGAGCTGCCCGAGGATACGAGGGCGGCGTGCGTGCGTGCGTGCGTGCGTGCGTGCGTGCGTGCGTGCGTGCGTGCGTGCGTGCGTGCGTGCGTGCGTGCGTGCGTGCGTGCGTGCGTGCGTGCGTGCGTGCGTGCGTGCGTGCGTGCGTGCGTGCGTGCGTGCGTGCGTGCGTGCGTGCGTGCGTGCGTGCTTCAATATGATCATAAATAAATGTGTTTTTCTGGCTTCCTTTCTTATGAATCTTTTTGGTTCATAACATCATTCCTATCATGATTAAATAAATGTTTTGTCGGTCTCTCTCAGGATCTGCCTCATTCAGTAAGCGACATCTTGGGCTTCAACACGGAAGCAGAAGCTCCCAGGTCGGGTCGGGCCGGGCCGGGGTCGCGGGGGTCGCCGCCGCCCAGACCGCCACGCCGACAGGAGGCCTTCTCCAACGGCCACGGACACTTGAGAGAAACGTCTCACAACGGCTGCAAAGTTGCCTTCATATCATAGTGAACAGGATTAACAGAGACTCGGTATCCTCCGTCGGATGACGCCGCTCCCGAGAAGAGATGAAGAGAATGTACAAAGGATTTAAGATTATTGAGAATCTTATTTTTGTAACTTCTTGTACCATAATGTCTTTCATTGAAATAGTCATTCCTTCTCTCTTGCTATCGATGTTTTCTAAATACGGGCAGAGCGTTGTATTGTAACTACTGCTGTGCTGTTTGAGTTCACCCTCTGAATTATGCTCAGTTGATTATCGTGGATTGACGGCCATTGGAAAAACTCCAAGCAGGTTCAACAGTTTGTCTGACTTTGTTTTTACAGTTGCTGACAACGTATAGTCGTGATATTCTGCCACAATAAGACCCGCTAACTCAAAATATAGACTCTTATTACATAACCTCCACCGATTACTACTCGATTACTGTTCGATTGATCGTTCCATGTGCAATGGAATAAAGCATTACGTTCCTGTATCCTATGGAGAAGTGATTTCCCCGTGACCATGTGTAGTTTTATATTGTGATGCTTCTGGGCCGAACCAGGTCGGATGGTCACAATCTGTTAAATCATTTTATTCTTTGCTGTGAATATTTCCGTTTTGTTGAGGATGCATGAAGAGTTTCATTCCAAAGTGAGATATCCTTCATTTGATGTGACGCCTCTGACAAAATGACTGCTGGCATGACAATAAAATGATTGTTGCTGAAGTTATTATCTGACGCTCTTACAAAAAGCAGTTGGAGGACGTGTTTATCTGTGTGGGTTTTTTAATATTTAATGATGATCAGGTGATTTTCTCCAAAATGGATGTTCAGCATTTTGGAATGAAACCGTTCACATTTAAATTCTCTCGCTTATCGCTTTGGTTTCCGTTCATGGTTTGCTGCAGGAAGCAGGAAGCAGGTCGACCAGGTTTCAGCTGTTTTCATCTGATTGAATCGACACTTTGGGCAATAAAACCATTTCAGGATGCGGGTGTGGTACCTGTCCTGGTGAATGTGTGTTTATGGCAGTGCATTGATTTACAGTAGAAAGTATTCTTTACTTCTTTTTCGGAAGCCTACAGGTTACAGCAGTGACTAGAAGGTTGCCGGTTTGAATCCCTGCATCAGCTGGAAAAATGTGGGTGGGGAAAGATGCTCTGGAGCAAGGCACTGAACCGTCAGTCGCCCCAGTGGAGCAGCTCAGTGGAACCAGTAGAGACTGTGGTTGTACTGGTCATCTCCCAATGGAACCAGTAGAGACTGTGGTTGTACTGGTCATCTCCCAATGGAACCAGTAGAGACTGTGGTTGTACTGGTCATCTCCCAATGGAACCAGTAGAGACTGTGGTTGTACTGGTCAGCTCCCAGTAGAACCAGTAGAGACTGGTTTAGGGTGGTCCAAAAAAATAAAAATTGGAAATTCATAACTCTCCCGGGACTCCCGATTTTGTGCTGCTTTGGGTAAAATTAAAGTCTGTAAAATATTTTAGTCATAGCTTAATATTTAGAGGTGGCACACTGAGCTTGAATATCCTCCATAGACAACATATTTCAGACGATGGCAATCAATGTCCCGAATTGGAGGATTTGCTTCATTTTGGTCAAATCTCTCTGAAGTTTAACACTCTTACTGTCAGTTTCCCATGTGACATAAACATTGAAAGATGTCTGTTGAGACCAGGAAAATAACTTCTTTGTATCTGATTGGATCTTCTGATCCTGAGATTCGGGGAAACAAACTGCCATCGAATGGACAGATATTGAAAGTCTTCTTCAATCACATTGATTTGAAGAAAACAGGTAGCTTCACTACTAAGAAAGAAGAAGCTGGATTAAGAGACATTTGTATGTTCTCAGCTATTGTCTGTCATTCCATGGATGACATCACCTTTGCCAGCTGCAGCTCCCGCCAGGATCTTAGTCTCATGAAACAGCTACTTGATTATCAGAATATAAATCCAGCCATTTCCAAGGCTGCAGTTGAGAAATTCTGTAGTCATATGTGGTATCTATCTGCAGAATTAGTGGCCCTGGCCTTTTTTGACAAATCAGTCAGCACTTCCACCAAACGCAACATGGTCGCTGCTTTGTCAAAGGAAAATGGAGAACCTGTTATGCAACAGACTGCTGGATGTTGGTAACATTACAGGACGAAACCTGGAGGATTTTGTATCCAACAACACAATGAAATTCTTTGACAAACTTGATTTCTCAACTGACTTTCTCTCAATTGATCCAGCTGAGTGGGAACATAGCAATGACTTTATGAACATTGAACAAAGAGTGTTGTCTTTGAAAGTTGTAAATGATCATGCTGAGCGTGGCGTAGCCCTTGTTCAGAGCTTCAATAAGCTGCTCACCAAGGATGAGGAACAGTTTCAATTTCTGTTGCAAGTCGTGTCAGACTTGCAGACCAAGTACCCAGATTGTCTAAAGGCACACTTGTAAATGACACTTCAGAGTAAAATCAAACAGATATGCTTGAAATGTGAAAATTTGGCTAATATGTATTAACATGCAAGTAATATACTCCCATGCTTTCACATAACTGTATATAATGATTTTTGTTTGTAATGCTCGTTCTAATTTTTTAATAGAATGTAATTCATGTTTAGTTAAGCTTACACACTAGTTGCTTTTAAATATTAAACAAATTGTTTCCATATTGTTACTTTAAATTTAAACCTTGAATTTAGGTGCTTATAGCTGGCAACAATTTCATTAATACAGAAAATAGCATAAATGGATGTTTTTTTGGAGTAATCGTTATTGTCTTGTTAGCAAAATCTTTAAGGGCTGTGTGCCACCAGTAAATATATATGGAATTTTACAAAACTTTACATGTTGTGCTTTTATCTCAAGCAGAACAGATTTAGAGGGTGAGATCTGAGATTTTTTGAAAACATTTTTTTCCCTATATTTATGGACCCTACTGTGGTTGTACTGGTCATCTCCCAGTAGAACCAGTAGAGACTGTGGTTGTACTGGTCAGCTCCCAGTGTGAATGCGTGGAGCTGGAGCTGTCAGGGCTCTGTCATCCTGCCCTGGAGAAAGAGGTTTATAAAGTGGTTCATAAAATACGATTCAAAATGACATTTCCACATGAAATAAAACTAACAAGTTAAAAAATTATAAAGAACTTGATACAGAGGTTTTTCAAAAGTTTAAAAAAAAAGTGAAATAACCCTTAGAAAGTGGCACCCCCCCCCACACACACACACTTATTGCAGGACAGCTGGATAAACAGATAAACAATAAACACAAATAATCAATATTGTACCAAAGTGCAAAATGTTGAGATATTTGTTCCTTTCTGTTCAAGAGTTTGATTTTCCCAGAGGGCAAATGAATGTGCTGCAGACTAAAACATAAATATACCAAGTATGTAAATTCAAACTCTATATTATACAACTCTTATATATATTATATAAAGTCAATGTTTATAAAAAATAAAAAAAAGTCAGTCAACAATAACACAAACAAAAGCCGCTGTCAGGTTGGCTCGAGCGCCATGAGGCTTTTCCAGATCATCCATTCATTCATGAGTTTCTGTAGAAATGTCACCGCCCCGCGTGCCAGGGCCTCGAGCCAGCCGTCCTCCAGCATCCAGCTCGCGGCCGCAGGGTGTGGCCGGGTCCAGGTGGCATTTCGTCCTCTTTCAAGTGTCTGATGGACGTCAGGACGTGACCGTCCGCGGCTCCCCGCTCCTTTGATGGACGACATTTGGAGACGGCGGCGGTATCAGCCGATCTGCTCATAAAGCCGCAGCAGGTTAGAACAAAGCGGCCCGGGCCTCTTCGACCGTCTCGCTGCTTTCATTTCCTGTGCGGCAGGAAATTGCCTCCGCGTGCGGTTGATAGCGCGTTGCCCGCAGCCAGGCTTTTATCTGCCATCTCGCTCCCAGGGTTTTATTAAAGTGGAGGCTGCTTTGTGCCTCCTGTCATTCATTCACCTCCGCTCTGAAACAAGCATCAACACAGTTCATTCACAGGCAAACAGACCTCAGCTCAGCTCCCCTGCAACGTGCACTTTATATTTGTTTGGTTTATTTGCACAAATATTATAAAACCATTGGAGGGAAAAAACAAGACCAGAAATTCAAACATGTGAGACCAAAAACAGACGGGCTGATAAAAACGTGTCACCCTGAAAGAGAAAGAAAAAGAAAAGACGCGAAGCTGACAGGCAGAGATACAAACCACATCAACCCTCAAGGAGAAAAGAACAACAAAACACTTAATAAACACTTAATAAACACTTAAATACCAAGAAAAGAAAATGAATGAATTGAATTTGGTGACTAATCCTCTGAAGTTATCAGGATCAGGAGGGTTGAACTCAGCCTGCTGCCACAGCTCCTCCAGAGACGCAGCGAACGATGAATTAACAGAAATTAAAAGTAAAGGATCAGATTTTTCCAGATGGCTCTGAATTAAAACTGAGCATCAGTCAAAACTTTTATTTATGTCACTATGTCACATTTATTTATGTCACTAAAAAGAGTTTTTTCCAAAACAACCTACAGACAGTTTCACATCTAGATTAGGAGTTAGGGAACAAATGTAGTTATTGGAAAGTCCTCACAAGTACAGTAATACAAACCTGTGTGTGTGTGTGTGTGTGTGTGTGTGTGTGTGTGTGTGTGTGTGTGTGTGTGTGTGTGTGTGTGTTGACCTCTTGACCTGCTCCCATTTATTCAGCCTGTTCTCACATCAGATCACAGTCCAGTCAAAAGGCTCAGGTATGGCAGGGCGGGGCCAATCAGCTGGGTCTGTTTTTATTTATTATTATTAAATTGTAACCAAAGTATTATTGCTGCCTATCATTCTCATCTTTTGAAGCATTGAGCCTTCAGCATCATGTTTCTTTCCAAACAGTTTCCATACTTTTTCCAGATCAGTGTTTCTTGATTTTGCTCCTACTAACTCTGCTGCCACTCTATCGATGAAGATTATTCTTCACAGTGACAAATATATGTGATGTAACATATGTGAGATATCAGGTATTTTTCCATACTTTTCCATTTTTTGTGCCATTTCCAAATGTATCAAGACCTGGAAATGACTAGATTCCTTTTCCGTCCTATTCAAGACCCGTCTAGGAACCCGTCCGTCCTTCCAGGGAGGAGACAAAGCTCCTCTCTCTGGTTTATATGAGCCTCCATGTCAACAGCGTAGCAGGCGGGGATCGCCTTATCAGCACCTCGGCCCCTCCCCGCCACTATTTAACCAGCCCGGGCTGCAGCCTGGCCGGCAGAGACCGAGTATTCAGTGCAGAACAACGTGAGGAAGCAGGCTGAACACTGGAGAGGCTGGAGCCCTGGTACTCTTACACCCACTGGTTCCCCATGGCGTCGTCCCATGTGATGAAGAACGCTCCGGAGCCAGTGCCCAGGATGCAGCCGGCCATGATGATGTTCTCCAGCAAGTACTGGGCCAGGCGGGGCATGTCGCTGGACTCGGCCATGTTTGACCACCAGCAGCAACGCCACACCGGGGGCCAAATGGTGAGCCGCTCCTCCTCTCGGACCTCGGCCTCCCGTCACTGGTGTGTTTGGGATCTGATAGACGCGTTTCTAAGCTTTCAGCTACGATGCTGAAACCTGACGAGGAAGGAGGAGAGGGTCTATAGGTGCTTTTCTTTAAGTCGATTAACACAAGAGAGGCCAGGGGGGCAGGGGGGCAGGAGGCCAGGGGACCAGGGGGCCAGGAGGCCAGGGGACCAGGGGACCAGGGGGCCAGGGGGCCAGGGGTCCCCTGGTCCCCTGGCCCCCTGCCCCCCTGGCATAGATAGATAGATAGATAGATAGATAGATAGATAGATAGATAGATAGATAGATAGATAGATAGATAGATAGATAGATAGATAGATAGATAGATAGATAGATAGATAGATAGATAGATAGATAGATAGATAGATATTGGGGACCAGGGGACCAGGGGACCAGGGGACCAGGGGACCAGGGGACCAGGGGACCAGGGGACCAGGGGCCTTTCAAGGTCAACAAGTCTGAATGATATTTCCTTGTGGGACTTGGGTTTGTATAGAAAGTGGCTCTAGGAAAAGTCATGCAGAGGCATTTTGAATGTTTCAATTCTAAAATTCAAAACAATAAAATAAGTAAATAAGTAAACTTTATTTATACAGCACCGTTTTAAACAAAGGTGACAACGTGCTTCACAAAATGCACAAAGACAAAAGAGACAAACTTGTAAAACAGAGTATATGAAAAATAATTTAAAAAATAATTAAAAAATACTAAAACATATAAGAACCTAAAACAGACAATTCTAAATAATAATACTAAAAATACACTTTTGTTACAAAGTGCTTCACAATTAAAAGAATAAAACCCAACACACCTTTACACATATAAGACATTGGGAAAGTAAAAGAATTGAAACGTGGACAAATGTCGTCCATCTAATATGAAAATGAGACGAGATATCAGCTGAATGATGAAGTTTTCATTTGGCTCTTAAAAGAAGATACAGAGACAAATTGATCTTCTGTTGATCAGATTTCTTGATTGGCTCGATCACCGTCGGTCTTCAGTCTTTCGTCAGAACAGTTTTGTCTGCAGATGTAAAACTGCACCAAAGAGGATCACAGCTCTGAAACAGCGTCAGGCAGGATAACATGAAACAGTCCTGGGGCCTCATTACAGAAGTAAACTCGTCCTGTCTGTATCTGTGTTTAGAATGTACACGAGACTGTCAGTAACCCTTATTATAATATAATATCAACGGCTGTCTCACTTCAGCTGTCACTGTCTAGATATGATGGACGAGAAAAGACGGGCGTTCAATTTTAATATCGATGAGTCGGAGGCATTAATCATGTCGGCCCAGGATAAAGATTAAAATAATATATTATAATAATATTATATAATAAAATAAATAAATAAATAATAATAATAATAATAATATATCATTATTATTATATTATAAATTGTATTTATTAAAAATGAATAATATTTCGGTGTTCATGTTGTTCCCCATGTTCATTGCCATACAGACCTAACAACAGTGGTGGTGTTATTTAGAATTTAGGACGGTCTATGTCATCCTAATTTAGGATTCCTAATTTAGGAAATTCTTGAGTTAGGACGGTTCTGTAATAGCTAAATTCCTATCCTAAGATAAGATAGGATTTTTTCCTAAATGCAGTTGGGAAACATGTTTCTGTAATACCAAGAATCCTAAATGTCATCCTAAACTGAGATACGATTTCAGACTTAGGAAGTTTCTGTAATGAGACCCGTGGTCTCAGATCAGATCGTACAGGATATCAATGTGTGTGTCGGTTGAATTGTGTTGTTTGGGTTGTGATCTCAGTAGAGTTCCAGTCATTTCTTTATTATGATTGGCCTGATTGGTCTGATGGGGGTGCTGTAATTAAAGGTCAAAATGTCTAACTTTAAAGCTAGCTAAGTTTGATTGACATGACTACACACACCAGATATCCTTTCAAATTACAACGATTTGCCTGGAGACGGAGCTCAAGGTCAATCTGAACTGTATCTCAGACACCACTGGTGGAGCCACTTTGTCCTGGTGTTTAAAATCATTACACTGATTGGCCTGATGGGGGCGCTATCATTAAAGGTAAAAACTAAATATTTTGAAAGACTACACCACTGGTCCAATCTTGATTAAACCTGTTGCTGATTGGCCCAGGGGACGCTGCATCATTCATGGGGGAAGAACATGTTTACATTTGAAAAGACATGCACTCGATTTGCTCTGGTCTCGGCCTTGAACCTGGTCTCCACTCGAACTGGACTGGACCTGGTCTTGGTATGGAGCTGGTCTGGATGTAGTCCTGTATACATTGTGTGTTGTGTTGCTGTGCAGTCGCGGCGCTCGTCCTTCTGTCCCATAAACGAGAAGCCGGACAAAGAGAGCGGCGAGGAGTCGGGGAAGACGGCCGTGGTTTTCTCTCTGAAGAACGAGGTGGGCTGTCTGGTCAAAGCCCTGCGGCTCTTTCAGGTGGGTGGAGCTTCTGTCAGAGTCTCCGCTGGACTATCAAACTATCCTCTTGGTTTCTCCTGCTTTGACTTTGATATTCTCCTCTGCTTACTGCTCTTCACCTTTCCTTTCCTTTCCTTTCCTTTCCTTTCCTTTACTCTGTTTTCCCTTGCGCTCCATCCTTTCCTGTCCTTCTCTTCCCTTTCTTTTCCTTTCCTTTCCTTTCCTTTCCTTTCCTTTCCTTTCCTTTCCTTTCCTTCCCTTTTCTCTCCTGCCATTTCCTTTACTCTGCTTTCCCTTGCCCCATCCTTTCCTGTCCTGTCCTGTCCTGTCCTGTCCTGTCCTTTCATTTCATTTCATTTCATATCTCCTCTCAGGAGAGGCGGGTCAACCTGAACCACATCGAGTCCCGGATGTCCAAACGCCTCTCCAACGAGGTGGAGATCTACGCCGACTGCAGCTGCAGTAAGAAAGAGTTCAACGAGCTGCTGCAGCATCTCAAAGATCACGTCAACATCATCTCCTTCAACACGCCTGCACACGTCTGGTCTACAGAGGCAGGTATGGACCACGGAGGTCTGGAGCCGCCGTGGAGCTCCATGGAGAACCAACTGTGTTCAGATAAGGTCTCAGTATGTAGGAGACGACAAGCTAACGTCCTTTAATCGTCCAGGAAGGTGGTTGAAGGAGCAGGTTTTCACCCTGCTTCACATTCACACTGGGAGCTGACCAGTACAACCACGGTCTTCTGTGGTTCTGACTTTAATGAAACTTGTAGGGTTGATGCATCTTGTTGCTGATTGGCCCAGAGGGTCGTGGGGGTCGACATGTTTACTTGTTTGTCCTTAGATCCAGTTGTGTCTTAGTTTGTTTCCATGTTGGTTTGCTTGTTTGTTTCTATGTTTCTTTCTTCCTTTCTTTCTTAGAAGCTCCTTGAAGTTTTTATCTCACATGTACAATTATTAGTCCAGGTTTTTTATTGTTTTATCACTATGCAGCTAAACCAAACCAGACGGTACAATCATTTTTCAGGTTTCCTAATGGGCAGTTACTGTTTAAACTCATCCTGTCTCACTATTAGATGGAGAGGATGTTCCATGGTTCCCTATGAAGATCTCCGAGTTAGACCAGTGTTCCCACAGAGTGCTGATGTACGGATCAGAGCTGGATGCCGACCATCCCGTAAGTTACCTGAAGTCGGATTTATGACCTGAAGCTGTTATTCAGAATGACTTACCGTTAGTGCAACAGTAGAATAAGCTTCACTTCCAAGATCACCAAGAAGTTCCTGTAGGTGGCGCTCTTTTCTTTGTCTGTTCAGCCACGGTGGCTATCGCTGCTCATGCTAACTACCCAGTTCTTCTGCTGAAACGTAAAACTCATCACTTCCTGTCTCAATAGGATTTCTCCCAGTAAAGACCTACCTGACACCGGGTGTTGAGAACAGCAGATGGAAAAGCTTCATGAACCAGTCGAGGTTGATCACTGTTGAGTTATATCAATTAGAGATCACATGAAAATGTCACAGATCAATACTTTAATTTGGAAAAGCATTTGGAGAACAACTTACAACTTACTCACCCAGAGCAGCTTATGATGAGTGAGCAGGAAGGGGTTCAGTGTTTTGCCACACATGGAATTGAACCTGGGACCTTTTGGTGACAGGACGGTCTCTGCTCTTTGCCGTTGTAGATAAACCCTCTGAGGTTCTTGTCCAGCTGACCTCTTGACCTCTTGACCTCTCCTTCTCTTGCCAGGGCTTTAAAGATAACGTTTACCGCCAGCGGAGGAAGTACTTTGTGGAAGTGGCTATGAATTATAAATTGTAAGCACTGCTGTCTCTATCTCTGTTTCTATTCCTATTTCTATTCCTCTACTGTATTCAGTCATTTTCACTGCTGATGGATGAAAACCTTGTATCTCTGCAGTGTGATTTGGACCGGTTTCATGGGCCATAAAACTGACTGAGTACAGTCAGTCTCAATTAAATGTAAGAAAAAACACAATAACTGAAGTCACAAGGTTTTCACTGACATCAGCAGTTTAATTTCTATACATTATTTTATGTCTCAATAATATAACTATTATATATTCTACACATCAATCTATGTCATTTGTGCTGTGGTGATACTACATTGTGGTGATTGTGTCTGTATTAGCCTCTCCATCAATAGTTTGACCATGATACATCTAGTATACATCATCACCGCAGCATTAAAACTGCTACGTGCTACCTGCTATGTGCTACGTGCTACCTGCACGTGCAGCATTTTATCATCAATAAATCACCACATTCATTATAAGACGTTAGTATAATTACCGTAAACAAACCAGACCACCACCAGCAGCCTGTCAGCCTCTACCAGTCTCTACTCTCATTCTACTTTGTGTCCACCGGGTCGATTTGGAGGGAAATCTGCTGGTTTGCTTTACGGCACAAAACAGGAAGAGGGCGCTGTTCTTCCAGCGCTAACGGAGCTAAAGATAAAGAGTTTCTGGCAATGGCAGATGGAGGAAGGAGAGAAAGGAAGATGGAGAAATCACTTCTGGAAAGACAAAGTTGCCAGGGAGGGGGACAGGAAGCAACGGGGCTTATGGGAAATGTAGTCTTAATGTGAACAGAGAAACACTAGCACTAATACCACCGGTGTGAGATAGAGGCGACCAATCATCTCCCTCATGGTCTCATTTGTTTACCGTAATTATACCAAGGTAGCACCATTAATTTGACAGTTATTGATGATTGATGATTGATGTGTACCTTTAAGTCAACCCCTACCTGTCCCTTTGCTCCACCCCAGTGGGCAGCCCATCCCTCGTATCGAGTACACCCTGGAGGAGATCAGGACTTGGGGTGTAGTCTTCAGGGAGCTGGCCAAGCTGTACCCCACCCACGCATGCCGCGAATACCTCAAAAACCTTCCCCTCCTCACCAAGCACTGCGGCTACCGAGACGACAACATACCGCAACTGGAGGACGTTTCCATGTTCCTCAGAGGTTTGGCTTTCACACTGAAGGCATTTAGCTGACTTAGATAGATAGATAGATAGATAGATAGATAGATAGATAGATAGATAGATAGATATTGTATTAATACACCTCTCTTTGTTTCAGAGAGGTCTGGTTTCACGGTGCGGCCGGTAGCAGGCTACCTGTCTCCCAGGGACTTCCTGGCTGGTTTGGCCTACAGGGTCTTTAACTGCACCCAGTACGTCCGCCACAGCACCGATCCTCTCTACACGCCCGAACCGTAAGTCCTCCCAGTCTCAGCTCCTGGAAAAGCATGGCCGTCGTGTTCTGTCAGTTTAAACCACGGTGGCACGGTGGCACAGTGCTTGCACTGCTGCCTCACAGCAAGAAGGTCCTGGGTTTGATTCCCACCTGGGGCGCTGTTGAGTCTGGGGTGCCCAGATGGGTTATCTCCCGGGCCTTTCTGTGTGGAGTTTGCATGTTCTCCCTGTGCTCACATGGGTCTCCTCCTGTAAAAAGAACCCCATCTAAAAACATGCAACATCCTGTCCCATCCCTGACAAAGATGGTGACATACATCAAGGAATTGGTCCCTGGGCGCTGGTGTTGTCGGCTGCCCTCTGCTCCCTGGCTGGCGCTGGAGGAGGGTCGGTGAGGATGGGATAAAGAGCAGTACTCTCATTCAACTCGGACACTTACCCTGTGTGTGTTGTGTTGGCGGCCACTTCCCCTGCGTGTGTGTTGTGGGCGATGTTGCGAATAAAAGTCAATCTTAATCTTAAAGCTTCCATGCTGAATGGAAAACACACGTACCTCACAGGATACAAGTTAAAGGAGAATTCTGGGATTTTTAAAACTGGCCTCTATATCCACAAAATTGCCTATTATATCACAAAATAGGTCCAAAAAGTTTCAGAATTGCTCCGGTAGATCGGCTCAGTCGTAGATCAGCCCCAGAACGGGGGCTCAGTGGCTGCAACGTAAACTGTAGGGGCAAGTGCGCACGGTCAAAGTATATCCACTAAAAGTCTTGATTTTGCCACTGACAGCCTCAGATTGTTATTCGTGTGTCTGACAACATTACTGAAAGGATCGCTACAGAAATAGACCTTTTTTAACCAGAAAACTAAAGTCTAGCTCAAGGAGAAGTCCCACTCTGAAATGGATGGTGGACAAAGGTAGTCTATAGCGAGAGGGTTCACTTGTTGCAGGAAGAGGACGGTAGAAACCTGACAAAGGTATTCTATGAAAGCTGTGCAAAGTCTTCCTCAACATTTTGTTGGCACAGCTCGGAAATGCGCCAAAACGAACCATTGTTGTTGTTTTTTATCTTTGGGAAAAACAAATACTCTAAACTACACTTTCTGTACTCCAACACACGTCTCCAACGCTAATTTACGTTTCCACCATCCTCAAAAATGAAAGGTCACATTTTTAACTCTGACATTATATCCTGGAGGGATGATGCATTTTGCCACTGTGTTCTGACGTTTACAAAGGAAGTTTTGATTTCTAGAGATGGCTGAAAACAGCAGATACACGTTTTAAAAACCATCTGGTGATGTGCTCATTCCTGATGATATTTTTATTTTGGGTACAGTGATACATGTCATGAGCTACTGGGCCACGTGCCGCTGCTAGCCGACCCAAAGTTTGCCCAGTTCTCCCAGGAAATCGGCCTGGCGTCTCTGGGAGCCTCTGATGAGGACGTACAGAAACTGGCAACGGTGAGTCTGAAAATGAATTTCTACAAAACGTGTGAAGCAGCTCCCTCAACAATTCAGTCTTACAAGTTTCATGATGGTGGTTTTAAAACCTAGAACAGAGCATGTGATAGAAAAACATTTGTATAATAAAACGTATTATCTCCCTTTAGACAATAAAGATGTTTTTTTCAATCTTGTTTTTTGTCAAAATGTACATCAACGCTATGTACTTTACTTTACTGTACTTTACTGTACTTTACTGTACTTTACTTCACTATAGTCACTATAACTGTGTGTTCTGTATTTTGAACAGTGCTATTTCTTCACTATTGAGTTCGGACTGTGCAAACAGGATGGTCAGCTAAGAGCTTATGGGGCCGGTTTGCTGTCCTCCATTGGAGAGCTGAGGGTAACACACACACACACACACACACACACACACACACACACACACACACAGAGAATCACAATACATTTGTCACAAACTGCACTTACGCTATAGTAAGGTCGTAAGCTCGTTTTAAGTCACCTTCATCCTGTGATTGGACACTTTCAGAGTCACTTGAATTATCAGAATAATGGAACGGCGGCAGGTTAAGATCAGTAATGAAACGGGGCCATTGATCTCCCCACTCTGTTCATTTCCCAGCATGCCCTGTCTGATAAGGCCTGTGTGAAGATGTTTGACCCACGCACAACCTGCCACCAGGAGTGCCTCATCACTACCTTCCAGGAAGTCTACTTCGTCTCTGACAGTTTTGAAGAGGCCAAGGAGAAGATGCGGTAACGAAAACATCAACCACTCAGAAAATACACAGGAATAATGATAGTATTGTAAAGGGAAAAACTACAGCATAGTCCATGAGAAAATATCACCACCTCCACCCACCACACACACTTAGTTTACTGACGTCACTTTACAGGATTTCTTGGCAATGAAGTCCTCAAAATTCAGTTACCTCTCGCTGCCACAGATGAGCAAAATGGCCTTGTGCAGCTTTAGTTTGAAGAGCACTATTCCAAAAAATGAGATATCCAGTTATTAAATATTGAAGAGCCTGTCAGCAGGATCAATCTGTGAAAGCAGGGCTCAAGTTAGTTGCTCTCCTTCAGCTTTAGAAAGCCCAGGCGCCGTCATGTGACTGTTTATATGTCAAATCCTGCAAGGAAACCATAGTTATTATATTTACTTTTTTATTATATATTTATTATATATTTATTATATTTAACCCCTTCTCTTAAACCCCCAAAATCCAATGGCTACAGATAAAAAGTACCGTAACGAATGGACTTCTCAGTTTGGAACCAAGTTCTTCATATCTAACCATAATTCTTCTGAATGTCTATGCCTTTCTTCACAGCCACTTTCTCACTGATGTTTTTCATACCAGGAAGTTCCTCCACTGTATCTGAGTCTTTCTATAATATATTCCCACCAAGTCCTTCCAGATGATGTTCCTGTGTAAGGAAACCCAGTCTGCTCACTGATCTGGACTGATTCTGCTCTTCTTTGCTCTGACAGGGAGTTTGCCAAGACGATAAAGAGGCCGTTCTCGGTGTACTACAACCCGTACACCCAGAGCATCGACCTCCTCAAAGACACCAGGAGCATCGAGAACGTTGTCCAGGACCTCCGCAGCGATCTCACCACCGTGTGTGACGCCCTCGGTAAAATGAACACATATCTAGGCATATAAAGTTGTGGTGGAATTCTAATGGTTTATATTTAATCTGAGCTCCGAGAGAGATTCAAATATCATTAACACACAACAATGCTTCTGCAGCAGATCTGAGAACAGTGGTCATTGCAATTGTGTTCATTTGCTTATCTGAGCTAACTGTACATGCAAAGGATGAAGAGGATTTGTGTACAGATTAGCTAAATATTATAATAGAGGCTTTGAAGTTGCATCACCGAGGTCCAGTGGAGAATTGGCTGTGTACAAATAATGACTAAACATATATAAAACAACCGGACTAGAAAAAGAGATATCTGAAAAATATAATTTTGTGAGTGTGGGTCCATTCAGAAAGTGCTTTTTTAGGTAAAACCTGAATGGTCTTATGAGGTAGATTTGTCTCCAAATGTAGGTTACTGTGACTCAGTAAACTGTCTTGTCTTTAGCCCTAGTCTCTACTCCAAAACACTCTGAGTTGGAGCTGGAGAAGAGTCAGCTCAGTTAACCTGAACAAACTGGTAGCTAGCTAACTAGCCAGCAGGCTAGTTTAGCTACTGTTAACATGGGACTCCAATATGGCCGCCAGAGGGCACGTTACATAACATATACATAACCTCAAAGCCCTGAGAAAAATAACATGAAAGTGACAAACATCTATTTTTCACATGAAATTAAACATGCAGCAACAAGATACAGAAGCAACTAAAGATATATGAGCTAGTTTGAATTTGTCAATTTTTACAAATAATTCATAAATAAAGCATAATGTAACATAAATGTTAGAGCAAGGCTGAATATTTTTTCATTAAAGCTGCTACATGAAGCATTTATAACACAATATATTATTGTAAGATTAATTGATTGTCATTAAACAGATGAGATGGTTGCCTGGTAGCCAGTGGTTTTGTTAGCGTGTATCCAAATTAACACTTTCTATAAACCAGTTTTCATCCTGCAGTCACTGTGGTCAGGATTTATTCATGTTAAGATGCTACACGTGGAGCTTTAAGTGGCTCAGCCAGAAATGTAGAATTGCAGGACTCCTGTTGAAAAGGTGAGTGAACTTCTATTGGTTTTGTTGCCTAGTACTCTGCTGCAGTGTGAAGTACAAGGTTCGCCAGTCTGTCTTCCTCATGTTTTTAGCTTCTTCCACAAGATAAATGTGTTTGAAAATGCTGCCAAGGTGCATTTTACATGTAGTGTTAGGACCTCGTTTGATTTGCATCGATTTGTTTGTGCAAATCTGCACACTACGCCTCTCATTCACTTTGTATAATGATGGAGATGGACCATTAAAGAGGGGATTGTTTTAACAAATTAGCGCCAATGAACCATACAAGCAACCAAAATCTCATGTAAATGGAATTTTACAAGAAAGGGTTCACTTACTTTTTCAGCAGGGCTGTTGTGTTTTTTCATTTCTTAAATGATGAAAAGGCATCAACCTTTTGAATAATTTGTGTTGCATCATCCTCGTACTTATCAGTGGGTCACAGTTTGTCTTACCACTGTATAAAGTCTCACAGAAAACATGTTCATGTTTGAGAGCTTGTCAAAAACTGTGATTTTGGTTCTGTACAGTGCAGAGACCTGAAAAAGGTAAATTATTATGCATTAAAAACAATTTAGTGTGTTGGTGTGAAGCATTTGACTTTATCATTATTATTGTTATTATCATCATCAAAATAAGCTGCCTGGAATACCTTTACCTGTCTCCGTCCTGTTAAAGTACAAGGTTGTTTGAATGGTGTGTGTGTGTGTGTGTGTGTGTGTGTGTGTGTGTGTGTGTGTGTGTGTGCGCGTGTGTGTGTGTGTGTAAATGACGACAGTATCCAGTGTGACAAACTTGTTCTGTTTTTTTATCATATTAAAATTATTGTGTACAACTATATTTCCATCCATTACGACGATAAGGACATGATGAACAAAAGGAAAACAGGCAGGATGACATTCACATTTTGCATATCTGGAATGCATGTGGACTTGTTGGGAGTCAGGGCTGTGGTCAGTGGTCAGTACATGGCTGCATGAGGCGGAGCCGGCGGGAGTTCAGTCAATGTCATCACTGTCAAATGCTTTTTCCTAGATGGGACAGAGAAGGCAACATGCTCAGAAATGTCTTCAGAGTCATTTTACCGTTAGACTGCAGGCCAGGAAATAAATTCCATCCATTGGCTGGTAAAAGTTTGGCTGTGGCTGTAAGCTGTTTCCTCCCCAGTCTGAAACCAACATCATTTGGAAGTCCCACTCCCAAAAAATCCAAAAACTTTTTGGCTGGTGAAACGCTCTGACTCAGCGCTGCTTCATATTCATACAGTTACCCACATTCCCTCCTAACCAGTACAACCACAAACACTGGGAGCTGCCCAGTACAACCAGTCTTCTACAGGGTTGGTGCCCTGTCCAAAACTACAACAAATCCACAAAGAACTTCAGAAAACATAAAATAAAGCCAGCCAAGACTTGTACTATTGTTCATCCTGTTATTCAGAGTGATGTTCAAGTACAACTTATGCTTCTTACTGATGAATTCATGGTTCATTTTTTGTAATCACTAGAAGGTGGGTCATAGAGTTGCTGGTACCAGTGAACTTTGTTAACCCCTCTTCAACCCCTTGATGAGTCATAACAGAACAGACGTGAGGTTGTTTTCAATTAGAAATGACGCATTAGCCAACTGGGCCACCAGGACACCCCTCTTGTCTGTAACCTTTAGGCTACCTCTGCCACCCCCCTGCTCACCCAGCCTCCATGCTGCTGGACCCAGACCGAGTGGTGCAGGCGGATGTAGCGCTCCCCGAAGGCCAGCGCTCGCCTCTTGGGGACGACGTCCACGGCCGACAGCTTGCTGGTCACCTCGAAGGCCCAGGCAATCTTCTCCCTCTGGACCCTGTCCTCGGACACAGACGCCTGGCCTGCCGGGCCTGGGTCCACCAGGCTCTGCAGGCTGGAGGTCAGCCTCTCAAACAGGGCATAGTTAAAGGCTCTGAGCCGCTGTTGGAGGACTTTGTCCTGCTTGATCTGAAATTGAAGGAAATACAGGAGGTGGGCGGTGAGATGGTGGTAGCGGCGTGAACACATGGATGAGTTGATGAGACATGTTGTAGTGATGCGTGGATTAAATGTAACATCAAGCAGTGAATGAGGACACAATCCAAACCAACAACAGGAAATGACCCCAAAACACAAGGGATTATGGGTATAAGGAGACCTATAAGGAAAGCCTAGCATAACGTCAGTCAGTCTGGACTGTTGCTCATGTTCAGATGTTTCTTCATGTGTTCTTAACTGGTATGAACACCAGAGAAGAGCAGACAAGTCCATCATGGTAGATCAAGTTACAGACTGGAACCAGGTTGGTTTGGACTCTCTAACCTGGTGGGATGACAGGTTACCAAAACTCAACCAATCAACCAGCTGCTGGGGAGTCATGGGACTTCTGGTTGGCTTGTGATTGGTCAGTGAGAACCTGAACCCAGCAAATAACCAAATACAAAAAGAGTATCAATCTGTACGATTTTCATATAAATACATGTGTTCTGCTTCTCTGTATCTGACTGACAACTCAACATCATCAACCTCCACCAGGTCATGAAGCTTCTCCATCTGCTGGTAGGTAGGTCCTTCCTGGGAGAAACCCTCTGGAGACAGGAAGTGATGCATTTTACATTTCAATAGAAGAACTGGGTAGTTAGCATGAGCAGCGATAGCCACCATGACTGAACAGACAAAGAGAAGAGCGCCACCTACAGGAACTCAAACTCCATCAACAGAAAATCCAAGGAGAAAGACGTCACAGTACTGGACACTGTTTGATTGACAGGTGATCTCTGGGAAGAGCAGTGAGGAACACCACAGTGAAGGACACCACAGTGAAGAACACTACAGTGAGGAACACCACAGTGAAGGACACCACAGTGACGAACACCACAGTGAAGAACACCACAGTGAGGAACACCACAGTGAAGGACACCACAGTGAGGAACACCACAGTGAGGAACACCACAGTGACGAACACCACAGTGAAGAACACCACAGTGAGGCTGAGAGACAAAGATGGAGACTAATTTTTTTAAAGTGCAGATTTTGAGATTACCGCTTTAAACAAAGTAGACAAAACATTATTACACATTATAACACTCACCTGGTCGTCCAACACATCTCCAGACGTTTTCAGCAGCTCCACCAGTTTCTGAATTATCACTGCAGAAAAACAAGAGGCAGGTAAAATCTATACCATGAAACTAATGTCCATATCATTTATTCTGTGGAACTGTATGTACAGAATGTGATGATAATAGTTATTCTTGCTGCTGCAGCCATACCGTATGCCATGCTGCTCAGTTGCACAGAGCAATATAATACTGAATGGTCAATGTGGCTTTTTTTCTAAAATACTTAAAATCCATTTTGGAAAAAGGGATTGGTATATTTTAGATTCCAGATTTTTGTCTCCAGGTGGTAAATAATATGAATATTCCACAGTGAGCTTCATCTTCCAGTGCGTTCTCATTTTGTCAGAGAAGATGTAAAATATTTCAAGTGGTGGAGAAGAAGCTCCTCACTCCTCCACCTCCTCTTTGTGCTGTATGTGAGGTGCTGCTGTCCTTGTACCGCATGTTTCAGTATGGACTGTATTACAAATTAAAGGGGCAATAAGTAAGGTCTTAAAGGAGAATTCCAGGATTTTTAAACCTGGCCTCTATATCCACAAAATCGCCTATTACACCGCAAAATAGGTCCAAAAAGTTTCGGAATTGGTCCGGTAGATCGGCTCAGTTGGCAGTCGCGAAATGGGCTTTACTGTTTGTGTCACTTACAAGCCACCGTAGTTCAAGGGGGCATGAGGGATGAGAGGGGAGATTTGTGTAGGACATCAGTTCTATCAATGTTGTTGCAGTTCCTATTGGTCACCAGTAGACATCAATGAAGGTCATAGATGTGCCTGCTTTGACCACACTGCATGCCAAACTGCTCAAACGCACATATATACTGAATGCTTACATTCAGAAAGTTACAGTGAGATGTGTAGTGTATAATATTACTGTCTATCGCAAGACTCTTTGCACTACATGTTGGTGTTGTCCCTGTATCGTGTGTTTCACTAAGTACTGTGAAACTCTGAAGTTTCCTGTATTTGCCGATGAACGTGATTCTAATTCCTACTCCTCATGAGCCAGAGGAACGTGATCTGACTGTAATGTTGCACTTCCCTACGATGTGAAACTACGTGAGCGGGGGAACCCACCATCTTGGTCATCCAGGCCGTCTGTCTCCAGGTCAGCTTCAGGGATCGGTGCCGAGTCAGCGATCTGCACCAGCCTGCCTGCCACATCGGTCAGAGCACTGGCTAGAGACGTACTCATGAGAACAAACAGAAACACACACACAATTGAATGCTCACTCTTTTAGTATTATAATAAGCTGCTATCTTTTCAGATCACACACACACAAGCAAATCATCAGCCGGAAGTGGCTTTCACTCGGGACGTGGTAACTCCACCCCCATGCTCTAAAACACTTTATTTCCATTGGCTTCCTTTGCGCGGGAATACATTTTCGCTGCGCTGAGCAAAGCGTGGCGTGACACGGTGTCCAGCTAAGTTCAACCTCAATCTCTTTTCTAGTAGACATAAGAGAAGTAGGGAACGAAAATGGAAGAAAAATGGGTGAGTCTAGCAGTATCAGAAGTTCCTGAATTATACAACACAAGTGAGAAGCTGTTTAGGGAAGTCGGTGAAAAACTCTCTCCTGGAAGTGTGTTTCCAACCCAGTGGGCAGACCAGAGGTGTTTAGTGGAGACTAGCGATCTATAACCACTGGATGTTGCATCTTTAGTTGCCCAGGTTTATTCTACATCTAGCAAGATAATAGTTTTAGTGAAGAGAGCAAACCTTGTCCTCTCTGAGAGACCCAGAAGCATCATAACACCCATACTACCACCTGTCAAGCTCTCTCTCTGCTTCTTGGTTTGTGATGTTCTTGGTCCGTCTCAGGTTTTTATCATCCCTGTTTTTATCTGTTGTTGTCTGTCTTGTTTTCTGTTAAACCCTGTTGTTGATTTTTCATGCTTTTTGTTTTTGTTCATTAATCATACTTTTTTTTACACTTTTTAAACATGACTTCTTCTGTTCTTGGGATGCTTTATGATGACGGTTTTCCTGTTTCTGTGGTTGGCTTTGGTCTTTTGACCCTGACCCTCATGACCCTGAACAGTTCTTAAATAAGATTTGACTAGATTTGAAACCCGTTTGTTTGAAGAAATTTGTGAACTTGACTTGACCAATCACTTATGGGGTCTTGCATTGAGAAGCTATGATGCTATGACATGTATGTTGGGATGCTCACCATCTCGCTCCTCTGGCCTGTCCAAGTTGCCGTCCGCCTGAACCACATGGTTCAATCCAGCCAATCCACTGCTCTCGTCTGATTCATCCATTGTAAATACTGTCAATACACCAACATGAATACAAGAAGTATTATCACTATATGAATCTTTAGTTTAATAGAATATTCTGTGATCAGGCTGGGAGCTATAGATAGATAGATAGATAGATAGATAGATAGATAGATAGATGATAGATAGATAGATAGATAGATAGATAGATAGATAGATAGATAGATAGATAGATAGATAGATAGATAGATAGATAGATAGATAGATAGATAGATAGATAGATAGATCGATCTGTGAAATATATGTGTTTTCTTTACAACATACATGCCATACGAAACCCAGTCACGGCTTGTGGCATCCACTTGTGGCCTGACTGGTTAGAGAGCAGCGAGTCCTGAATATGATGCCGACACAGATCACTGCTGCTAGACGCGAGTGGTGACCTCTGTCGTGACCTCTGTCGTGACCTCTTGGTACAGTAGGCCACAAGCAGCTGAAACTCCTCACTGTCCTCCACATCATCCAAGGCCTCCCTGCTCGCCATTTCACCAGCTGGGACACAGGATAGAATAGAATAGAATAGAATAAAATGGAATAGGGACTTTTGAAATAGAAATTGACATAGAAACCACATGTCTCGCCATCATGAAGGTCCACTGAGGAACTGACTGCACAAAAATTATGTCTAAATATATCAGAACCAGTTGACTGTCTGAACCAGGTTGTTGTGGTGTGTCTGTAGATCATCCAGTAACGTTCTCAGTAAAAGTGATCAGTGTGATCAGGTAGATTTGTCTCCAAATGTAGGTTACTGTGACTCAGTAAACTGTCTTGTCTTTAGCCCTAGTCTCTACTCCAAAACACTCTGAGTTGGAGCTGGAGAAGAGGGGGTCAGTCCTCAACATCAGAGCCGGACCTCCCATAACGTGCTGTTGGGTTCCCCCGAATGGCGGGGCCCCCTGAAGGGCCCACACACACACACACACTTTTGTTTGTTAATCAGTTGTTCCTTGCCCCATGACAAAGTTTTTGTCAAAGTTTTGTGGTGTTGTGTGAATCCGTTTGGAAGTTATGCACCTTTTTGAGATAGGCCACGCCCACTTTTGGCCAATTTGCCATAACAAGTGCCGGAGGTGCTGATCTGAGGGAACATAGACACGCTCCCGAGAAGAGTCAGCTCAGTGAACCTGAACAAACTGTTAGCTAGCTAACTAGCCAGCAGGCTAGTTTAGATACTGTTAACATTGGGCTACTAGCCACTGCTAACGCTAAAGACAGTGATGGTTAGTTGACCAGATGCTATGGTGATGATCTAAACACTAAATCAATCAGATGGATCAGTGATGAAATGATCAGTTCAGTCAGAAACAGACAGAAATTAACCATGAAGATTAAATTCTGTTGAGACGACCAAATTGTTCCACTGCTGAGGACCTCCAATATGGCTGCCAGAGGGGGTGGTGGGTCACCTGGAAGCCTCTATGGGTGCTAGGGCTGTATCAAGAACCAGTTCCAATTTAGTTTCTAATCCCCCAATTCCTCAGTTCCTCAATTCTTGAGCTCCTTTACTATCAGTTTCTCTTATCGACGCCAGACGCTGTTCAGCTGGTTTTTGTTTCGACAGCTGCACAACAGACTTTTGTGAGACACTGTGCCACTGATTGTACGATGATATATTTCGGCATCAAGGCACCCCATTAAAGCTGTATGTAGTGTTTTCCACCTAGCATTTAATAGGAGTATCTGTGAACAAGACATAATGAACACACACCTTCCTGACCCTGAACTGTTCTTAACCATGCTAGTAAAGTGTAAATGTAAACATACAAACACCACACACACAAAAGGCAGGATGTGGAGAAGCTGGTGCCATTATGAGGCATTAGTGTATTGTAAGTGTATGTAAGTGTATTTAGGATCACTTACTGTAACATTCGCCTTGTCAGTGCAACTCAGCTCCCACCGCTGTCAGGAGTGCGATGTGTTTATGGACTGCAAGAGGATCTGTTGAACCTTGTCACTTCCTTTCTATTAAAAGCATCCAGTCGCTCTGCAGTTTATATCGATTATATTCTGCTGCCACCCGATGGAAACAAGTTGCTGGATGAAACCTCAAATATTCAAATAAACTAAATGCAGCTAAATGTGTTTTTAATAGGTTTAGCTGTCTTATATATAGTCCATGATAAATATTTTTAAAAATCCACATAGTTCATGTCTAATTCTAAATGTAATGTAATGAGGATATCCCTAATTAATGTAATAATCCTAAAATACACGTTAGAAGAATACTATCCAAATATCACAACAAAACTATGTCCTGATAGTAATATTATACTGGAGCAATACCATAGGAGATTAAAAAAAAAAGCCATAAACTTGTCAGGGCTGAACCAGTGGACCCAGGAGCAGACTTGAAGCAGGAAATGGGGATAATGGACAGGTAACTACAACTGACTAGAACTAGGATAGCAACTAGGATTGCGACTAGGATAGCGACCAGGATAGCGACTAGGATAGCGGCCAGGATAGCGACCAGGATAGCGACTAGGATAGCGGCCAGGATAGCGACTAGGATAGCGACCAGGATAGCGACCAGGATAGCGACTAGGATAGCGACTAGGATAGCGGCCAGGATAGCGACCAGGATAGCGACCGGGATTGCGACTAGGATAGCGACTAGGATTGCGACTAGGATAGCGGCCAGGATAGCGACCAGGATAGCGACTAGGATAGCGACCAGGATAGCGGTCGTGGCTACGGACGAACAATGACGAACTAGCAACAAACAAGGGGGAAGCAGGGCTTAAATAGAGGATGATGGTGTGACGATGATAGGCAGCAGCTGTGCAGCAGCAGCATGGTGGCAACCCATGTCACTCCCACCATCCTGCAAGGAGACAGAGATACAGACACACCACAGACAGAGATACAGACACACCACAGACAGAGATACAGACACACCACAGACAGAGATACAGACACACCACAGACAGAGAGACACTAGGGACCAGGGGTGGAGGAGGAGCAGGCTGGCGTGACAAAACTATGATAAGGTCACGATAAACTCATACTGATTACCGCAGACACACTAGACGTCCATAAGGGAACCTCATAGGTCATACTGGTGATGTTTCAGTATTATGGGAATATTATTATTTCAGTGATTTTCCAAGGTGATCGGGTCTTAAGGCTCCTGGATCATAGGTCGGCTAAATCTGTAGCATCTTGTTAATCATTTCTCATTTTTATAGACTTTCTGTTATGTAACGGTCTTGTTGTTTTTACACCCATTTTATGGTTTTATATGTCTTGCTTTGCTGTCATTGCTTTTGCTTTCAATTTTACCAGTTTTTGTGTTTTGGCTTTATCTCTCTTACTCCTTGGTAAAGTACTTTGAACCTTTTGAAAAGTGCTACATAAATACAGGAGAAGACTTCAAATCCATCCACCCGTCGAGGTGTTAGTAGATGGCGTTGGATGAAATCAAGCCATGAAGAAAACATCAGCTTGCTGCTCTCAATCCAGCGGTGACCCCTGGCTTGGTGACCCTGAATGGTGACCCCTGGCTTGGTGACCCTGAATGGTGACCCCTGGTTCCAGTATGGACACCCACTCAGTTGTGTTGGTCAGGGGAACAGTTGCCTAACTACACCAGATGTTGGATTGATAGAGTGAAACTACTACAGCTGTGAATCCATTTCTTAGCTGCATAAATTGTCAAAAATGTGTCTCAATTGTCTCGATCCTTCAAATGATTCTCAAATGATCCTCATAACCCTTTTATAGCCATTAACTCAGTGTCTTGTGAGACGATGATTTCTATCCTATGATTTGAAATAAGTGAAATAAGTGACAGCTAAAAAGTGGAATTGAAAATTGACAAAATAAAATAATTCCAGGTTAACAACTCCTTCACACATGGTTTATGGTTAGAAACGCTGCGGTCCTTCAGGTGACCAGAGGTTATGTTCCTGCATTAACAACAATATCAACCATCATCATCATCATAAGTAGTAGCAGCAGAAGTAGTAATAGTCCTAGCAATAAGCAACGCATGAAAAGGTGTTAATAAATGCTGCAGGGCGGCCCAGTGGTTAGATCCCTGCATCGACAGCCATGTGCCATGTCCAAGTGAGACATTGAAACCCTACCTGACCCCTCATTGGAAGTCGCTCTGGATCCGAGCAGCTAAAAGTCTAGAATGGAAATTTAAAAATGTTTAAATGTCCCGAGCCTCCAGGAGGATTTGCATGTTTCACAATCATAAGGGCAAAGAATCGTTGGAGCGACTCCTCGCCTCATAGACAGGTCCCATCCATAAACAAGTCCAATGGACCATCACAGGTCTATGCAAACGGCATCTGGGAGTGTCTGGCTGCCGTTCTCTGTCAAATGTAAAGGATGAAGAGGGGTAGCAAGCAGACACTTCACATCACAGTGCAGCCATCAGCCATCCAGCTTCCTCTCGCCTGCTAAGGTCAGTTCACGCTCAGTCTTTCCTGCCTGTCTTATTCAATAGTTTGCACAAATAGACCACGTCAACCAGACAGAGGACCTCTGAGAGCCCACTCTGCTTTTATGAGACCTGTTGGAAAGGACGCTTGTACGCTTATAACAGATACGACTTTCTCATGTAACCTCATGTACAAGTATCACTATTTCTACTCCTAGTTGTAGATAATTATTGACAACCACTTTATTTTTCTTTAAACATTGATAGGTTGATAGACTTTGATACTCAAACTCAGTTAAAATCATTTTTTCTTAAAACAAGAAAGAAATTCGATGATAATGATAATTCCACTTTTTCCAATGAATTTTCACTTGTTTCAGGAATGGTCAACATGTGTAAACAGGGCCGATCGCTCCTCCAGCACCAAGACATTAATGAACCACGCTGATTGAAAGGACGCTTGTACATTTATGACAAGTGAAATCACATTCATTCATTAGAAACATGATTCCTACTTCTAGTTCTTGATCATTCTTGATAACTTTATTACTCTTTAAATATTGACACAAGAATATTCTGTCAGTGAATATTGGTATTATGGACCTTTAGCTGCTGTTGGTTTCATATACTGTAGTCACCGAAGTTTATTGATGTACTGATGTAATCTGTATTGATGTACTGTATTTATCTATTTGCCCTGCAGTTGATAAATCCCTGTTCGCTAAAATGGACTTCAGTTACAACCTAGAAAACCTAATGGAAAACAACAGCACATCTTCTGTTACGTCGCCTGTCAGCACCAGCAGCAGCAATGATCCTTTCACTAGATGCCAGGCGTCATTTGATGTGCTAGGCATCAAGATCTTCATACTGGTGACCAGCCTGCCAGCCAATGCAGGCTTGATGTGGATGCTGCTGAGGGGCAAGAAGGCGCTGTCGGCGTCCGAGGTGCTGGGGCTCAACCTCTCCGTCATGGATGTCCTCTACTGCCTCTCCTTGCCTCTGGATATCTATGCAGCCTTGCATGATGCCTCTGAAAATAACCGATACGCCATCAAGGCCCTCTCTGCTCTCAATATCCTCGGCTGCCCGCTGCTGTTAACATTCATGTGTGTTGAGCGTTACCTGGCGGCGGCCCGCCCCGTGGCCTACATGAGGCTTCGGAGATGGGAGTACCGCGCCGCCTTGTGCGCTCATGCCTGGATTCTCACCCTGGCGCTGGCACTCTTGATATATTTTGTCAGGGTTGTCACCATGGCTCTGTTCTTGGCCATCATCATGTCCGTGCTGTTCTTACTCATGCTGCTGTGCCTGGCGGGTATCGCGTGGGTGCTGTGTCAGAGCGGGCCGGGCGAGGGTTCGGCCACCAATGTGCCGCTGAAGAGGAGGGCTCTAAAGAATATCATGGCTGTGATGGTACCGACGGTCATGGCATATGCTCCTCTGGTGGCTATGGTTCCATTCTTGGCTGCGATAAGAGGCAATCCCAGCATGGAACAATGCAAAGTCCTGCAAGTTCTCATAACTTTCTCAAACTTCGGCCTGTACATCGTCCCCATGTTCTACCTGCCCCGGGTCAGACAGCTAACCTGCTGGAAGAAAGAGGATAAAGGGAAAACCCCAAACTCCAAAACACAGGCGGAGTAGGAATCTGTCCTGGTGGCTCGGTTGGCTGAGGCACATGCTACGTAACCATGATGACCATGATGACCCTCTCCACTTTGAAGTGTCTAAAAAAGAAAAGGAATCTTTCACGCTATAACTGTTGTTAAATTCCTCCTAGTGGTTTGCTGTTTTAAATCAATGAAAAGATCATGTGTGGCAGCTTTTGGTTTGCTGTATTTGATAAAAACTAAAACTAAAAAAAGAGATGAAGCACAAACTATGAGGATGAGGCACAAAAATTCCCCAAAAAACATCTAACCCCAATTACATCAAATTTCAACAAAATGGTATAAAAACAGCAAAATACATAAACAAGGTGGTGAAATAAATGGAAATAGCCCTGAAGCAGGGAGAGGGACGGTGTGTTAATATCTGCAGGTAATTTCTTTCAAGTTAATATCCTAGCCCTCTGCTAGGCCAAGAAACAGTTATAAAATATTGCAGTTAAAAATATGTTTGTCTTTGCTGTAAATATATCTGAGCTATCAATAATCCTAACATTGTCGATTCTGTCGATAAAGCAAAATTAAATGATTCACATGGTTGATTCAGTTTGTTGTTTTCTTTCTGTCTCTAACTCGTCGTTCCCAGTCGGGAGGCAACAGACCTGGAAAACCAACTATGCAAATACCTTCCACTGGAAACACAACGGGTCGTTTTCAGGTGGTCAGACTGAACGGCTGTACTGACGTTTAAATTGTAAGAAGCGCTTAAGAAATGAATGTCGCATCACAGGCACTTCCTGACTCACTGGAAGCTTTTTAACTTCCTGTCAGTTTCATGAATGTTCTGCATATCGTTGCTTGTGAGTGACTCGTTTCAACACACTCGGCATGACAAAAAAAACAAGTTTATGTACAAAACAGTCAGAGATTTCGTTCCAGCCTGAGGTTTGGACTCGGGAACAGCGGGTCAAATGTTTCCGTGACCTCCACGCGTCCGTCTTCAGGTCTCGGGCCTGACGGATGTTGTTCTTCAAATGAGACAAGATGAGACACAACGATGATCCCCCGTGTGTGTTCGAGATGTTAGAGGTGTTGTGAAGGTTTTAATGGATGTGATAAGTTGTGATAACGGCTCCTTCATTCATCTGGCCTGAAGGAAGTGAAGGAGTTGATATCAAATCCAAGCTACTCCCGTTCTCATATGTAATCAAGTACATGCTGATTTCAAAATACTGCTTGATTTCAAAAGGCGCAAAAGCTCTTACACTGCAAAAAATATCCATCTTAAGTCATTTAGTCTCTTAAAAATAGTATTTTTCTCATAAAATTCTGCCAATGGGGTGAGATAATTTCACTTGTTTCAGGAGTCAGCATCTTGAAACAAGGCAGGATCAGGCAGATCCACTAGTATCAAGAAAATGGCACAAGTGGCATGAATATTATCAAGACAATGTCAACAGTAGAACATGTTGAGAATGTAAGAATGTAGAGTATAGATTACAACTGTGGTGGATGAAGACCAAGTGCTGGGGGGAAAAGGCTCCACCACACCGCTGTAAATGGCCCTGTAACGCTCAGGCCGTGGATCAGCAGGGGTTGTCGGTCAGCTGAGGTGCCTGGCTCAACGGTGTGCCCTTTACGCATTGTCTTCAGAGGGTTGCTGTCCGTAGAGCTCATCAGTTTAAGCCGCACCGGTTTCATCTCGAACGTCCGATCGTCTGTCTTCACTCCCTGGTAAGAGGAAAAGAGAGAGGGAGCATCACAGCAATACCGCTTATCACCACAGGTGTCACTAAAATCAAGAAAAACAAGAATCTCACGGATTATGATTTAAAAATGTCTCATATATATTATATATATTATTACTGAGTCTTAAAACAAATTAAAAAAATATTTGCACCTGTTTATGCATTGCTCAAATATGTAATTGTGCAGTTTCTGCTCGGTGTAAAACTGGGCAATATATAATACACCGCTAAAAAGATCCTGGGTGATGGAAAGACGTCTCATAAAATGTATTTTATTTGTTGTTGTTTTACACTGTAAAGCGTCTTTGGGTACTATGAAAAGCGCTATATAAATGTGATGTATTATTATTATTATGATTATGATTATGATTATTAGTGCTCAGTGGGTTGTTTCTAGAAAAGTGAAACTGCATTGGAAACAAGTGGGATTATCTCTCACCCCACCAACAGAATGTTCTATTTGTTTTATGAAAAATAGGATTTTAAGACCAAATATGAGACTAAATGACTTGTTAAGATGGATATTATTTTTGCAGTATTTTGAAATCAGCATGTACTTGATTACGTTTGAGAACAGAGGAGCAGTTTGGTTTGATATCAGTTTCCATTCACTTCCTCACTTCCTCCAAGCCAAATGAATAAATGAAAAGCTGTTTTCCAGCACAGTTATCATATCCATTAAAAACATTCACCATATCTCTAAAATATAGTGGATACTGTGTCAAGTCCCATAATCTGTTTCAATTTTGTTTTATCAAACACAAGTCACTTTTTAAATCTCATTTTAGAACAAAACTCTTCAAGTCTCCATAAAACCAGAGACAAAAATAAATATTTAAACCAGAGTTATAAATTGATCAGTTCAAGATATCGGCTTGTCATTTTGTCCACCTGCCTTCACCCTGCCGTCGCCCTACCATCTGTGAATATTTTGTGCCAATATTAAAAAACTAATAATATTGGCACACAATATCAGCAGCTTCAATTAAAACATCACAGCGTCCTTCAAAACCCAGTTGAACCCATCTCTACTTCCACAGCTGCTGGTGGTTTAGGACTAGTAAACACAATTTATTACATTAATGATGAAAAAATAAAAGTCTCTTTCACTGAATCATAATAATACTTTTCTTACCTTCTCCATTGGTAGTTATTACTGTCTATGTATTATCAGTTGACAGGGAACTTATTTATTTGAAAACTAACAAATGAAACCATTCTGAACGTCAGGAAGCTCTAGAACCTCTTTTAGGCTTATCAGAATAAAAGCTTTGACTCTTTCACACCATTGAGATGGGATATTGTAGTTGGCTGGGTTTGAGCTCAGCCTGGTCTCAGGGAACTTTGGGAAAATCTCAAAATACAAATAAAAGCTTCATGGAGAGAAATAGGATCAGGTGAGGAGAAGAGGCTTATTAACGATTGACATTGAAAAAGTATGATGGAAAGTCACGGTAGTTTTATACTAGAGCAGGGCTACTCAACTTTACATAGCTCAAGGGCCACACAGCAAGATACAGCTGTGTCAAAGGGCCGCAACACAAATTTTTTGGTCGTATAAAACTATTTTGTTGTGTTATTCCAAGCCACATGGATATCAAATGATTAAATGACAATAAGTAGGCTTTATTCACTAAATGTAAAAGTGTTAGATTGCTGTTGCAATAAACCACAAGAATGTATAATAATAATAATAATAATAATAATAATAATAATAATAATATAAATATAGGCATATTAAACTGAAATCAGGTTTGAGTATATCAAATTATGCCCAGATGGATATGTAATTCCAAGTCACCGTGAAAGCTCATGGTGACGTGAACATTTGCCCGTTTTGGTTCTGCTATTGTTTTCTGGCATAGAAGGCACATTGGTTTGTTATTTACCTCAACAAAAGCGAATTCTTCCTCCCATGTTTTTTGAAATACCCCGTGTTCATCAGAAATGTTACGTTTTGCCGGTTTTGCCATGACTTGACAGGAGGCTAGGCTAGACTTCCTGCACAGTTGGGGCTTTCACATGATCTATGCGTCGGTGTCAACACCAGGATGAGCGCGATCGTTGGTTTAGGGATGTTAATGTTCATGTTTTGATTGTTTTGCTTAATTAAGTTAGTTGCAATGTTTATGTTTATGTGGTTAATACAGTGTTCCTGTTCTCTAATAGTAATGTGGCCACCATAGTAGAGACCACCATAGCAATTAATGACCTCCAGCCATTGTTCATACGAAGAATGCGGGAACGAGAGGTCTACACATTATAAAAGTAGACATTTTATTGAAAGTAATGCTGCTTTGTGGATTTTATCATGCCACATCAAACAGCATCTATATATAATGTAGAAAAGTCTTGAATGATGATGATAAACAAGGCCACGTTAAATTGACAGATTACTGCATGGAGTTTGGCGTACCGGTGACAGTTGTACACGTACAGACTTTGAACTACTAACACTATATTAAGGAGATGGTTAGGACAGGCTAGGACAACAACTCAATTTAACTACTTACAGTGTTAATTCAGTACGGCTTCATCTACCTACTTCACATGTTCACAGGCGCTGACGAGACTTCCAGCTCTCTCCGTAATTTACCGGTTGTATTTTTACTCTAATAATTGGAGTTGCAGCGCCACCCTCTGATCGAAACGATGTCAGTCCGTCCTACTGCAAACTGCCTCAAGCCTGCCGGAGTTAACCAGAGTAAGACCGGAAAAAGGTGATAGACTTCAAAATAACGTTTGTCATTTATAAAGGAATACTTACTAGGATGTGCAGACTCCAAGTAACGGATCTCTTTGACTACACTTCTTGGGACAGAGTAGAGCAATGATTGATGATTGACAAGATACTATTTATGTGGCAGAGTGCTACTTTATCAGACATAGGACACAAACTACCAGTTTACAGGGTGTGAATGCTCCCCTGATGTGATTTCCCCCCAATATTTACTCTCATTTGTTCTCATTTACTATATATTCCTCCGTATAATTATGCTTTATTTTTACTTTGATGTTTTGTATTACTCACATTGTTTTGTATTACTATGCTCGCCAACAATGGGTTTATTTTGAAGATTATGACCAGAAGTTGTTATTTTTTAATTCCGAGTAGCTTGACACTGCTTGGTTCTACTTATCTGCTCCGGAAACATTAGACCTTATCCAAGCCATTACATTACATTACATTACATTACATTACATTACATTACATTACAGGCATTTAGCAGACGCTTTTATCCAAAGCGACTTACAGTAAGCCACCAAAATTAAAGTTTTATATTTGTTTGTCTATGTATGTATTTGTTTGATTGTGTTGTTTCTTTTAGGATTCTTTTTTTTTTATAGATACAACACAATAAAAGCACGGTATTAAACTGCACAGCTACTACAGTACTGAGGGGCATTCCAAGAAGTTCCAAGAGGTTTAAGTCAAAAATCAAATTCATAAGCTGTTTTAAAATAGAACAGAACGTTCTTAAAAAAAACAGCAACTCACAAGGGTTTTGTTTTTGACACGTTTCCATATTAAATATTAGTGAATAATGATGAATCATAACTATTCAAAAAGACACTTAAAACACTAGCCTAATGTTCTTCTCAAGTGCAAACAGCCAAAAAAGCCAAGCCAAGAAGGACAAAAAAATGGACAAGAGGGACAAATGACCAGAAACTTGGGACAAACAGAGCAACAGTGAAAGGTGACCTCTGCAGTGTCCAATTTAGTCTGAAAATGTCACTGTTTTTGCAGTATGCCTGATTTTGAAACCCTGCCATGATTTGTTCGGTGACTGCTGGGCCTAAATGTTAGTGTATTGTTAAAGTACAGGTATGAGTATTCTGACATAGAGGCTGTGCAGCAACAATGAAAGGTGACTTGTGTAATGTTTAATTTGTGCAAAAACTGCATGTCTACATTTAAATGTAGTGGGGAAATTTATTTAAAAAAAAAAAAAGAATGACAACATTATTATTATTACCATATAAAACAGTATGTGTATTGCATTGCTTAATTTGTTTTTTAATTATTTATGTATGTTTTAAAATCAATATATGAGTGCTGTTCATTTGCACGAATGACGCTTTTATTCTGACCGGAAGTGTCGTTCTTGTTCTGGCTGGCGGAGCACAACAATGTCTCGAGCCTTGACGACGGCCCGTTGCTACCTTCCTCGCCTGCCGCGTTTCCTGCAGCGTCGCAATATTAAAAACGAAAACACTGCAAGAGTAAGTGGCTTTTAAAGTAGTTACGCTTTATTGATGCAGGTTAACTTTCAATACCAGTAATTCTATATGTTGTATTATATCAGGTCAAGTGCTATGCGAAGGTACATTCCGATGCGGGAACAGTGCGACAGTAGCGCTAGTAGTTTTCTCTTGTATAGACTGTAGAAGTGACTTTGGATCGTGTGACGCCTGTGTGACATGTGACACCTGTGACGTAGACTTTGGCCTTTGAACCAAGGAAACTCCCGATTCATTGATTCTGGCATTGCGCCCATACAGAACAATCTCAAAAGACTTGTACATATCAGTGGGGTCCAAAGCGGTTCCCCTTGCAAAATGAGGAATAGTTTAATTTCACTCCAATGTTAGCCATCTAGTTTTCACTCTTCCCACTATTGTTGCTAATTATATTGGGTAAACCCATATGATATTCAAGAAGGTTCGTTTTGTTGAATATCTTTTATTCTTTATCTTTTTATTCTTCTTCAGACATGAGTGTTGAAATAACTTTCCTTAACAGTAATTTTAGTTAACCAAGTTAGACTACTGTCAGTGCAGTCCATCACTATTTGGTAGCGATGATGACTATTGCATTGTATTGATTATTTTTTCTAGGTAATGATAACCCACCTTGAAGCCCTAATAATGACCTCCATTGCCATATTAAAAGCTAACTGGTGAATTGTACATGTGTACATGTGTGTGTTTTCCTGGACAGAGTGCTGGTCTGGAGAGGGTGGTCTCTGCATTCAGGTCTGTATGTGGTGAGGATGGCGTCTCATTGGGTGAAGCTGTCAGAGAACAACACGGCAAAGATGAGTCTGTACATAGGTTTGTCTCTCTCTTTCTTAGCTAATTATCAATCTCTTGTAAACACATCTGAGCTGCACACTACCATATCTAGTAGAAGTGAGCATTAGCAGCTGCTAGTAGTCAATGTCACATTAACATCTTCATTCTTTGCTAAATTAGTCTGCTAACTAGGTAGCTAGCTAGCGATGCCAAAAAACCAAGGGCCTGTCTCATGAACCAAGATTAGCGGGCTGACGTTGGGCTTAAGACTGGAGTTTTGGTCTCACTATGGTGGCTCACTTTATAGCAGGGTGGCTCACTTTATAGCAGGGTAGCTCACCATGGTAACCTATGCAGCACGACTAACCCGTCTTCCATCAGGGCATGGACATGAGGTAGAAAATCTTTCCACAGCCTCAATGTGATGACACACTCAAAATTAACCACTGTGTCTTAATAACAGGGCAGTGACACGCCTATTTACTTACACATTTACACTATCTGAAATGTTCCTGCAGAGTTGAGTGTGTGTTGATACAGGCCCCAACTGCTTGTTCAGGTTATCAGAGCCGACTCTCCTCAAGCTACAACTTGTAGTGATTTGAAGCAGAGACTATAAAGGCTTTGCATTTGCGTCACAAATCTCCTAGTAACTACAGTTGGCGTCATCATGGAGGTCCACTGGAGAATTGCCTGTGCGCAAATAATGGCTAAATATAGAACAGCCAGGCTTGGAAAAAGATTGTTGTGGTGTGGGTGTAAGTCAGTTCAGTAATGTCAGGAGTAAAAGTGAACGGTCCAATAGATTTGTTTCCAAATTTAGGTTGGTTAGTTGGTTAGTTTTGCTGAGTCATGTCAACTTGTTTTTGGCTAGCTAACTAGCCAGCACGCTAATTTAGCAAATGTTAATGTTAAGATGCCACTGCTTGCCACTACCAACACTAGCGTTCAACACTAGTTTCCTTATATCAAGTAATCTGTAATGTATTAGAAGTGAACCAGAGGAGGGCGGAAGTGACATCACTTTTTTGTAGGGGATACAAGGCAAGTTTTTTTGTCTTTTCTTTTTTTAAACATGATTGGCTTTTTTTTCTTTCTTCCTCTGTTTTACAAACTATCCCCCGTCTTTGTCTTTTCTGTTTTGTCTAGTAAGTTGATATCATTTGTTGTCGCTTTAATATTTGTTAGTCTGTCCATATTGTCTGTCTTTGTTTGCAGTAATTGGTGAATTAAAAAAACCCAAAAACTTTCTGTCAAAGTAAGCTAAGTTTTCGAGCAAATCCACCTTGTTCGACTATTCACTTTGACTTGTAACGTTAATTAATTGACCCACACCACAACAATCTTTTTCAGGTATCTCTCTTTTTCCAGCCCGATTGTTACATAATTCGACATTATTTGCGCACTGCTAATTTTCCAGTGGATCTCCATGATGGCGCCAGGGGGTGGCTAGGAGATTTCCGACACAAATGCAAACCCGTAATTCTATGGGTACATAGCATAGAAAAGGCTGGAAAATAATGATTGTGTTGCTATTTGTGTACGTGTGATTTTTGCTGCTGTCCAGATGTCGTCCCCCAGATGTGGTGGTGTTTCCTCGTTGCGTGGAGGAGGTCAGTGCCCTGGCCAAGATTTGCCACCACCACCACCTTCCCATGATCCCATTTGGCACCGGAACAGGCCTGGAGGGCGGGGTCAGTGCCTTGAAGGTGAGAGACTAACACAAATACTACTACTACTACTACTACTACTAATAATAATAATAATAATAATGTGTATTTTTGTACTTTTGTGCACGTGCATGTATGATGCATGTGTGTTTCTTCCTCGTCCCCTCAGGGCGGTGTGTGTTTCAGTCTGAGGAACATGGACCGGATTCTGGATCTCCACCCGGAGGACTTTGACGTGGCGGTGGAGCCCGGTGTGACTCGCAAGGCCCTCAACTCCTACCTCCGAGACACTGGCCTGTGGTTTCCCGTTGGTCAGTTAAAGGGCAATTCTGGGATTTTTCAACCTGGCCTCTATATCCAGAAAATCGGCTATCATACTGCAAAGTAGATCCCAAAAGTTTCGGAGTTGCTCCGGTAGATCGGCTCAGTCGGCAGTCGCGAAACGGGCTCAATGGCTGCAATGTAATCCAGGGCATGTCAATGCGGTCAAAGTACGTCCACTAAAAGTCTTGATTTTGCCACTGACAGGCTCAGGTTGTTATTCGTGTGTCTGACAACATTACTGAAAGGATCCATACAGAAATAGACCCTTTTTAACCAGAAAACTAAAGTCTAGCTCAAGGAGAAGTCCTGCTCTGAAATGGACGGTGGACAAAGGTAGTCTATAGCGAGAGGGTTCACTTGTTGCAGGAAGAGGACGGTAGAAAGATTTGTTTACACCATCCTCTTCTTGCAACAAGTCAACCCTCTTGCTTTCATAGACCACCTTTGGTTCAGAGTTCAGAGTTGTTGGAAATGTGACAGAGGTGGTCTATGAAAGCAAGAGGGTTGACTTGTTGCAAGAAGAGGATTGATAGGCAATTTTGTGGATATAGAGGCCAGGTTGAAAAATCCCGGAATTGCCCTTTAACCCAGCGTTCACGCTGCGAGCAACTCTGTGGACGGGGTTGCTTTATTCGGACTGAACTATGTAGCAGTTTTGAACGGGGAAATCATGTATATACATATATTCACTCTAAAGAATGCAGAATTATCAGTCCTGCCCCAGCCATTCTGTTTCATCTAGAAACACGTCACCAGAATGTCCTCGTGACCTTCCAGTAACTTGCTCAAGGATATTTTGACAGGTATGGCCACACAGGGAGTTGAACCCAGGCTGTCTTGATTAGGAGACATCCTGCCAAACTGATTGATGTATGTTATGTCATCATAGACCTTTTTCCCCATCTCCATTTATTCCTTCTTGCCCTGGGTGTGGCATTCAAGGTCCTCGGGTCGTGTCCTCACTGACGCTCGCCTGGTGTTTCTGTTAATGAGAAAGTAGTCCATGCACATCCAAAAAACCTCACCGGGTGTTATAAAGGCGAGACAATGAAAAAGATACCCTTTGCACTGGACTAATGCTGACTTTGCTTGTTTATTCAGCAAAAACTGGTCAGCTGTGTATACTGGGAGAATCAGTCCAGCATGTTGGTATCTTTAGCTTTTTCCTTGTTGGTCTGTTACATTACAGGCATTTCTCAATATTTAATCTTGTCATGTCCTCCATAAGTGAAACTTGCTGCTGAAGTAAGATCTCGTTGCACTAGTGACTACTGCCTTGTCCCCTAAGCGGCCTTTTGCATGTTTCCAAATGTCAGTAAGAATTTGTTTTCAATTAGTTTGGCTATTTAAGTATAGGTTATATCAGAACGTTGTGCACACCTTTGTTCCCTCAGCAGTGTACTACACACATTTTGTTGAGAATGTTTTTTGGTGGATTTTTCCTTTTTAATTGGATGGACAGACACAATAAAGCTGGGATGTGGTCAAAAACTGAACCCAGCCTTTTTATGGTTGCTGTCACTGCACCCGTATATAACACACAGCATAATTGTCTGACTATTTATCTGATCACTAGCTAGCGATAGCTAAGGTTTGTTAACGACGCCGTCTTTCCCTAACCTAATACTACGGATTAAAGAACTGCTAGTGATGTGCTGTCGTTGTCCTCAGACCCTGGAGCCGATGCGTCTCTATGTGGCATGGCGGCCACCAGTGCGTCTGGCACCAATGCAGTTCGCTATGGGACCATGAGAGAAAACGTCATGAACCTGGAGGTGGTGCTGGCCAATGGGAGCATCGTGCACACTGCCGGGAAGGGCCGACGACCCAGGTAAACTAGCAACAATGCAAATGGCAAAGAAATATCGTAGGTCCATTTGCTCTCTCGTCTGTTTGTTATCACCATGATTTACCATGATGTATCACATGATTTCTGGGTAGTGAAGTTTCATTTTTTCATTTGGAGCATGCAACGTTGCCTAGCGCAGCTTTAAGCCTCTTATTCACCTTCACGTCTTCCCTCTCCGTGACCATCATCCCTCAGGAAGACGTCGGCGGGCTACAACCTGACTAACCTGTTTGTCGGGTCCGAGGGCACGCTGGGGATCATCACCAAGGCGACGCTACGTCTCTATGGTGTCCCGGAAGCCATGGTGTCGGCCGTCTGCTCCTTCCCGTCCGTCCAGACCGCCGTGGACAGCACCGTGCAGATCCTACAGGCCGGAGTACCCATCGCTCGCATCGGTGAGGAGAGGAGGGACGGCAGGGTGAAATCCATCATCAGACCCTCCCCCCTACTTGCGTCTTGAGTCTGACAAGACCCTTTCAAAACCTTGGACGTGATCGACCAGCAAGAAGCAACTGGTAGATCACAGGGGGTTTGCCATCCTTTGGGGAAAATATTAACCTTGACCATGCACATTTGATGATGAGAACGATTGATCCCTTTTGGGAAATTGGGCCGTTGCAGCAGCAAAGTAATAACTGAAACTGAAAGTAGCAACTGAATATCAGCAAAAAGCGCTAAAAATGAAAATATAAACAAACTTTTAACTTTTTTTTTTTTTTTAAATATGCAGCTGACAACTACAAAGTCATGTTTGACAAAAATAAGGAAAAAATAACGTGTGTGTGTGTGTTGCAGAGTTTCTGGATGATGTGATGATAGACGCTTGCAACAGGTTCAACTCTCTGTCCTACCCGGTGACTCCGACTCTCTTCCTGGAGTTCCATGGCAGCAAGCGGAGTCTTGAGGAGCAGGTCAACACGACAGGTGTGTGTGTGTGGAGGACACAATAGTTAATTTAATTAATGGTAAATCTATTAATAAAAACAAAAATAAATTAATGTAAACAAATAAAATACATAGAAATATATTACCATAACCCTATATAAATAACTACAAATATAAATAACTAATAAGCATAAATGAATGACATATGTAACAGCAGCAAACTGACAATTTCTCTGTTTATGTATTCTATATATTTTATTGTATTATATTTATGTATTCTATATATTTTATTTTATTATGTTTATGTATTTTATATATTGTATTTATTGTTTATGTATTTTATATATTTTATTATATTTATTGTTTATTCATTTTTTTTGTCCCTACTATGATAATGAGGTCAATCGAACACGTAGGTCGTGTTTAACTCACTATTGTTCATTGTTCTGGTGCACTCGATACGATTTACCTTACCTGACTTGCAACAAAACAAATCCCAGAGATCCATTCGAATCTTTGTAGCTCCTCTGTGCAGCCACGGCCACAAGCACTGAAAACAATTGAAAATGTTTCGATTTTCAATTTGGTTGGTCATGGCTCATGGTGAATGTAGACCTTTTTTTTTTTTTACTGAACTTGCAATAGATCTAGGTTAGCTTGCTAGCTAACTTTTTGAAATCCACACTGACACAAAAGAAATAAGACAATGCAGACTGGGGCTCCTTCTGATCACTCCTTCTGATCGCTGAAATATTTTCTAGAGACTACAGATAGTGGTGCTTCTCCTGATTAGCTGCTCTTCCCTGTAGAGACAATAATCAATAACGTCAGTCTGCTGCTCGCCGTCACCAACGCAGAGGTCTAACCCTTAGTTTCAGCACAACCACTCCTCTTGTGAGCTCGCAGGACAGATGCCATCAGTGAGCAGTTATTTGGAGGCGGTGAACATCTCATGAGCATATTACGGCAGGAAATATAGAAATAAGTAAATACTGAAATAAATGAATAAGGAAATGTATTATTTATTTTCTTGATTAAACATTATTTTACTCATTTATCTATTAAATTGTTTTAACCTGTTTTTCATTTATTTATTGGCATATTTCTCTGCATATTTTATACATTTTTTTATTTAATAATAGATTTCTAATCTAATTCTGCCATGTGTGTGTGTATCACAAGCAAAAGCAGAGATACCTTTCTAAGTAGAAGGGAAATCATATAATGTTGCTGTCGGATGAAAACCTTTTTTAAAGACTAAGAAAGGAATTCTTATTTTCTAATTGACAGCCATGTATTTTTAGAATTACAGAAGCGTAGGTCATGGGTCCTGGAATCATGACATTTACTCAGTACAGGTCAACTGTTCAATCCACTGCTCTTAGACACAGGTTTTTCATGCAACAGATATATTATGTGTTATTATGTGTTATAATGTGTCACAACTCATATTTTGTGTTTTTCCATAGAGGAGATCACCCGGGATAATGGCGGTTCAGATTTCCAATGGGCTCAAGACGCAGAAACACGCAACCGTTTGTGGAAAGCCCGTCATGATGCCTGGTACGCCGCTCTGGCGCTCAGGCCCGGCTGCAAGGTGAGAACGGCTCTCTCAACCAGGGTACGTATGGATGATTGTACAGAAACCCTAACCACGTCTAAGATACACATATCCATTAAAGGTACTGTCACAAATGTTTACATATTTTCAGAATTTTTCTCTTTCCAAAAATGTGTTACTACCATAACAGAAAAAGCTGAGGTTAAGTGTAAATCTCTTGATTTTTACAATGAATTTTCCCATTTAATATAAAATATTTACATTTTTTTTTTTATTTCTTTGTGAAATACAATTTTCTTTGGTGAAGACTGCCATTTGGACCACTTCTGTAGAATTACCCATATACCATTATGGTATAATTGTGCTAATGGTTATTAAAACAACTTCTATACAGCATGAAGGCTAAATGTTGGGCCTACTCCTATTTGGGTCCTATTTCCTTACTGTTTTGGCCCACTCTTGAATGAATGCAGCGGAAACACGGGTATACAGCAAATATACCATTATACTGTATGTGCAAAAGCACCGTACATGTACATAGGATGCAGAAGATATGCATCAATAATAAAGTCTTTACAATATGATTGCAAATAGGGCAGTGCTATGGGCATGTTACCACTGTTGCACATATTATTTAAAATTGTCATTTTTTTTAGCAGGTACACACTATCATAAGTATGTATGCTGTGGTGTTTTTTATTCTTACAATTGTCTGCATTACTGTTTCTCCAAACAATCCACCCTAAACACTTACAGTCATGGTTGAAAGTATGAGCCTTGTGTGCAATTCTTGAAAATTTGGTGTGTGTGTGCGTGTGTGTGTGTGTACTGCAGGCCTACGCCACGGATGTGTGTGTCCCTCTCTCTCGTCTACCTCAAATCATAGTGGAGACGAAGGACGACCTGATTCAGAACAGACTAACAGGTGAGTATACTCGTATACTGACGAGGAAGCAGAGACACCGACTCTAACTGGACCGGTTAGTAGAGATCTGAATTCAACCGGTGTTCGCTGGTGCTCACCGCTCATCTTAAGAGAATGACCCTGCAGTGTTGTTCTAGTCTGATCGAAGTCACCCTCTTCCTCCCTGACTCCATGTTCACGTCAAAGGAAGTTATTTCCACCCGTTAGTTAGTCAGTCAGTCGGCAGGATTTTTCCAAAATGTATGAACGGATTTCCATGGAATTTCTCGGGTCAAGGAGCAGTTGATTAGATTTTAATCCAGATGAAAGGGATGTGTTGACACTTTTCTGACACTCTCCTCAGTCAAACAGAAAAGTAGCCCATTGTAGCTTCACCTGCTCTCCACCAGGTCCCATAGCGGGTCATGTGGGCGACGGTAACTTCCACTGCATCATGGTGTTGGACCCCGACGACCCAGACGAGGTCCAGAGGGTCCATCTCTTCACCGAGAGACTAGCCAGGTAGTGCGGCTCTGCACCTCCGACATCTCCTTTTTCCCCTCCCGTTATCATTCCCGTTAGAATTTGACCCACAAGTGATTTAGTTTTTTCATCACATTCTTTTTAACACGCATAGTTGCACACCGTGTCCCTAAAGCATCCATTTCCAAGCATCCCTATTTTCTTCTACTGTCCTTTTATAGGACTTTTATGTGCAATGTTGGTTCAGAAATAATTTTTACCTTTTTGTTTCTTCATTGCGGTTGTCAAAACCCGAATCCCTACCAGCTTCTGCTCTGTCCCCTGCCGTCTGACCCTCACTGTGGTTGGGCGGGGCAAGAAACCTATAGGGATCGATAAAGGATATCATTACATCATTATTATTTCCTGGGCCTTCTGAATAAAAACCTTGGCCCCACTGTGACTAAAAAAAGACCAACAATTTGAAAACGACAACAACTGGAAAATCAATCCGATGCATCAGTGATGCAACGATCAGTTCCCAGTCAAAAACAGCACAGAAAGGAACCATGCCTATTGAGTTCTGTTGAGTCTGACATTTATCAAATTAAACAATGGCGTCAAAGTGAAATCTGACAACACTAATCCCAGGTTTATAAGGGGCCGGCCCTCATTGTGCCCTTGTTACCTTGTTATCACTCTCTCATCCTAATCCCTCCCCCACTTGCCCTAATCCCTGCCACTCTGTTTCCACCTCTCTAGACAAATTCCCCCTTAGCACCTCACTCTCAACTGTCATCACCCGTCTTATTTTTTTTAATATGGCTGATAGTGATTCAGGGTACTACACTTTATTTAATAGCTAAATTGATTGAAACTTCAAGAACCAGTCGTCGTTATTTTAAATTGACTTACTCTGGAGTCATTGGACAAAAATGATTGAGATATGCTTTTATTTTGTTAATTAGAAAGATCGAGCCACCATCTCTAATTTGCAGGTTTATATTGACAAGCAGAAATGGATTGCCATATTTATTATATTTATTTTCCCTGCAAGATAAAGACAGCTTAATAAAATACCTTTGGATCCTGTGCCAGCAATCCATAAACATCAACGTCATTTTTTTCTAAACGCCTACACAATCCTGTAAACCCCGCTGGCCGGTACCAACGACCGCTTCCCTCCGTAGGCGAGCGCTGGCCATGGACGGCACGTGCACGGGCGAGCACGGCGTGGGCCTCGGGAAGAAAGCGCTGCTCTGCGAAGAGATGGGACCGGCTGCCGTCCAGGCCATGCGGGGCCTCAAGGACACCCTCGACCCGGAGAACCTGATGAATCCCGGGAAGGTCCTGTAACACTAGGAGAGCCTAGTCCCTGGAGGAGACTGAGCAAATACCAAGTCTGTCCTGTTTAACTATTTAAAGTTGGAAGTTGAGGCGACGTCTGTAGTCGTCCATCGCTGCTACCTGCGTCGTTTTGTGAAATCAGGGTCTAAAAGTCTTTTCTGCTATCAGTTCACACCAGTTTCCTAAACAAATTTGTGTAATATGTGAATTTTTACTGTACCATAATATCATATTGGGAAAATGTACTTGCATTTAATGTGTTTGCATTTGCATTGCTCATGGCCATCCATTAAATAGATGCTGGGTATCCTGCCTGATCCAAGTTTTGTTCGGTCTTTTCAATCACAGTGTGTGTTGCACACATTGTAAGTCGCCTAAAATGTCTAGAATCAGATTGGTTCTGCAAAAATCTCTTAACATGGTGGGATGACCGTTTACCAAATCAGTCCAATAAACAAGCTACTTGTAGGTCATGTGACTTTTGTGTACAAGCCCTGGTTGGCTTGTAATTGGACAGTATAAACGTAAATGAACACAAATAAAGCAAATGCAAACATGCGACAAAGTCAACTTTTTCCACTGTCGTTCAGACCTAAGAAAACAAACTGGAGGCGTGAGCCCACCCCGAGGTGCAGTACCCTGTTCCGCCACGGGGTGTCAGCAGGGTAGCGTTTTGTTGTCGCATCCCGACAGGTCACTAAGGACAAACAGGCATTCTGTTAGTCAGTCATGTGAATCGCATTAGTAGGGGGGCAAAACAAAATGCTGTCAACTCATTTCTGTCTAGATAGTTTATTAAATATTGTTTTTTTTCACAGCTTGAAATAATTCATTGAATATTAAATTACAATATTTGAAATGTATTCCATGTATTGATGCACAGTCAAGCTGTAATTGCCATTTCTCTGGTGCAGAGTATAAATTGTTACAAGAATAAATAAATAGTGAAGCCTTGGTGCTGTGGTGAAATTCTTTCTTTCTTTCTTTCTTATCTAGAAAAGAAATGTGAGGAAGGTCTAAAAAAAACACTAATACCTGTGCTAATTGTTATTAATTCTATGAGGTGTATACCTTCAGAGTTACAGCTTATGTTTGCCAGGAACCACTTGATTAAAACACTGAACTGATAGATTAAGATCGAGGCTAAATATTAGTCCCCTGTAGACTTGAAGACTATAACCATTTCAGTTGTGTGTGTGTGTGTGTGTGTGTGTGTGCATGCCTGAGAAAGCCAGAGGGGACCATTTATAGGCTTGCTGTCATTATAGGAAGATATGTTAAGGCCTATTGCAGTAAGTACTTTGCCACAGTTTGCCTTATTGGGTAGCAAGGCCAAGCAGACTATACAAGAGTGACTGTGTTGTTGCAAGGAAACAAAAGGCCAACCAGCCAGCCTAATTACACAAACACACACACACACACACACACACATATATATATATATGGGATTATTTATATATATATATATATATATATATATATGACCAATTACTAATTCCATTACTAATTGGACCTAGACTAATTCCAGGCAAAATATGTGAATCTGTAATCCCAATACTTGATCATATGGTTACAACCTCAATACCCATGGAGTATGAGAAAAGATCAAGACTTGTCATCCCTCCTTGATTATCATCATTTAGTGTCAATTCACCAGAACTTAGTAATAACTTAATATCATTTGCCACCAAAACTGCTGGAGGCAAGTGGAGCGATGACTCACCAGATATTATTGTTGGGTCAGTGTGACTTCAAACACATCTGTCTGTCTTCTTAGGGACAGACACAATATATAGTAATAATAACATGTATTAATGTTATTGTTATGTATTAATTAATGATTTGTACCCACGTCCTGAATGTTCCTCTGATTTTTTTTGTTACATTTATGGCTTCCTAATAAATTGCTCGATCATTGTTCTCCATTACAATGATAAAAATACTACAAGACCCAGTGTGGATTCAATCAGGGCCACGGAGACTGCCACACCTTGCCGTACCCAAATGACCCCCGTGTGTCCGAGGCCTCCCCGTGGAAAAGATAACGCTACAGTCTCTAAAGCCATTCCCCCTGATTAAGAAATAAAACAAAGTGTATTTCCCCCTCTGCCAGCACTGTCTGCTGTCCTGTCTGTATTTATGATCCGAGTTTGCGCACTGAGCGCCTCCATTGTCTGGCCAACAGCAGCAGCAGCGGCGGCGGAGCGGAGCACAGCAGAGCAGAGCGCCGATCTGAGAGCGCAGGGGAGCGGCTCCGCGTGACCCCGATCTCCGGTTCGAACGGGATAAAAAAACAACCCCAAAAAACACGACCGGCGTGGACGAAACGACCGGACAGACGGCGCGGACAGCAAGGTCGTGTGACAAGACGAGACCGTCACATCGGCGGTCAGACAGACAGCAACAGTTGTCACGATGTCTGAGATCGGATGAGGCGAGATCAGCGGACATTGCGGCGCTGCACGCGATCCGGGCCAGGCGGGATAAACGTGTTGCTGCTGCTGCTGCGCGCGCCCCCTTTCCTCCTCCTCCTCCCCGCGCCTGCACTGATACACGCGTCTTAATTATCTGGGACGCCAAGGGAGTATAATATCCGTTATCATTCTGGGTTGTTTTTTTGGTTGGGGGGGTGACTTCAACTTGTCACCCAGCCCTGATTGTGTCGGGGTTTCAATTCGCGGGTTAGGTGAATCCAGACGTCGGGTCTGGCTCATGTTCCGCTCGGCAGGGAGACGGGCTGTTGCGTCTGCGGAGAGCCGGAGCTGACGAGCCTGCTGAGACCGAGAGACAGGCCGAGAGACAGACAGGAGCAAGGGCAGGGGGGCGACAGCCTGTGTCGGCTCTCTCGACCCTTTGCGGATCGAGCCGAGCCCCCCCCTCGCCCCCACCCTTCACCGAGAACCCCCCCACCCTTTTTCTCTCCGGGGGCGGTGCGCGCTTTGGATGGGGGGAAAGCAAAGCACGGCGGGCCGGCCCCGGGGTGCTTTTCCCGGCGTCTCGACGGATGACAGCGCGGTGCCACCCTCGGCCCACTTCGGCCACTACCGGCCGAGCGGCACCATGGGCCTGCGGAGCCGCTCGGTGAGCTCCGTGGCCGGGATGGGCATCGAGCACAGTCCCGCCGTGCCCTTCGGCTTCTACACCCCCAGAGGAACGGACTCGGACCGAGCTGGAGGGGGGTCGGGGAGCACTACCGCCGCCCCCCACGGTACCGGCTATCAGGACACGGGGGGCGGAGGACACCACACGGACGGGGTGCTCTATCTGGGGTCCCGGGGGTCGCTGGCTGACACCTTGCCCCTGCACATCGCACCCCGCTGGTTCAGCGCTCACAGCGGTAAGAGTGGTGTCACGCACACGCACACACACACACGCAAACACACACTCATCAAATGTGGGTGCTCTTGAAGGATTAATCATCAAACCATACAAATGCATTTCACCCTGGGGAGGAGACAACAACCCCATTTTTCACACACACACACACACACACACACACACACACACACGGACACACACATACACACACACACCTTGCTTACCTGCTGAATGACACCAATGCAGAGAAAAACAGATAGAAAAAGGTAAAATGAGAGGAACAACGTGACTTCAGGCTGAAAAACAAGCAGGTGTTCCCTGCAGGTTCTTATAGGCCAATGTGGGTAAAATGCACAGTAAGGGAAGACAAGTCTGCATATGAAACGAGGTTGCAGGTTTTTTTGCATGAAAATGGTCAAAAATATTGGATTTTGACTCGTAAATATCAGCTGTTGGCCTTTTAAAACCCCATATCAGCCAAAACCCTCACATGAAGTCATAAGAGGCGCTGTTAATAGGTTATTGGATCAGTTGGGGAAATCATCTTTTTTGCTGTGTGTGTGTGTGTGTGTGTGTGTGTGTGTGTGTGTGTGTGTGTGTTGGGGGTGCCCTCGGTCTGCATGGGTCAGTCCTTGTTGAGTGAGATGACACTAATAAGCCTGTTGCCAAATCTGGCTGAGTCAATTAGCCTGGCGATTAGAGAGGGAGGGAGCGAGGGAGGGGTATGAAGGTGGAGAGCCAAGAAAGGGAGGAGGAGGAGGAGGAGGAGGAGGAGGAGGAGGCGAGGGAGGGATGGAGAGGAGGAGGGAGAGGGGTAGCGGGGGGGGGGGGGGGGTGTTCATGGTCATCATCGGCTTACCACCCGCCCAACAATATGTTTCTCTGTATGACTGAGCTTGTCAGGTCATGAGCCTCGACTACACACACACACACACACACACACACAAATGTAGATATACACACATGCACACACACACACACAGACTCCCACGCCAAGGCACCTTTACACGCGCACACCGAGCAGTAAAGTCCTCGAGGAAGATTATGGACACCCTCTCTCGCTCTTTCTCTCTCGCTCTCTCTCTCACACACACACACACACACACACACACACACACACACACACACACACACACACACCAGGCTCAGGCAGGTCCCCGGGCTCTCATTAACCAAAGCCCTGACCAGCCCACAGCAGGAAAATAGCAAGTTGAACGTCAACACCCCGGCTGTTTTTCCTCCCCTATCTCGCCCGGCGACCCTGATGTGCTTTCATATCAGTGGGAGGAGATAACAGGACCAGCTCCCCCCAGGAGAGTGAGACGGGTCAGACACACAGCAGGGAACGCTAAGGCCTTCAGGCTGCCATCAATATGCAACCTTTTTGACATACCAAGAAATAGGATATAGGATACACTATACATCTGTGTCTGTCTGTGAGCCCCAATCCCGCCTCTGGCTGAAACCGACTTTTCAACGATGGGGATGTTTGTTAGGGGCGTGTACCGTTTGCTGTGGGCGTGGCCAGCAGTGAGCTGGCTGTCGAGGTGAGGGTTAGCGGGCACACGGAGCAGGGAAGTCATGGTAACAACACCGATGGAGGAAAGCAGTAAGAAAAGAAAGTACAGCAAAAATAAACACGTAAAAATCAAGAGCCGTCCAAAAACACATCAGTGCTGCGTTCACTGTCCTGTGGTGGCTTTATGGATGCCGGTTAGCTCAGCGCTCAGGACGGATGCCGTTCCAAGGTTGACAGCTCATCAAGATGAGTGACAACTGTTGGGCCGGGAACTCGACCAACTGAGGGGGAGGAGGGCGGGACTAACAACGCACTTCCTGCCTCAAGGTGAAAAGTTGCATATTGTAGCGTTAATATTTTTTTTCTTTTACCTCGGTATTCAAATAGTTGTGTAATCAAGGGTATACGCAGATACGCATGCAGTGTAGTCAAAATAAAGGCAACATAGAATGACGTGCAGGGCTAATTCTTCTATTTGCTAATTCTATTACAGGCTAATTCCATTTTGTGTTTAATAGGAAAATAGAAAATGTAACACAGGATTGTCCGCAGAAACTCCCGTTTCTACACCGAATTATAAAAGTGAGAAATTAAATGAGGAGGTATGAATTATTCAGTCAGAATCTTGTAAACAGCGGGGAGAATCCTGTGTTATACAAGAGGACCACAACGGCCACAATTCCCACAAAGAGTTTGGCAGCAAATGCAACGATCCACAAACTCAGCTGATGCTTCATGTTTGTTGATCCTGGAAGAAAGATCCTTTACAAAACCTCTTACCGATGAAGGAAACGACCGCCCCCATGTGGCTTTTGTTGATGAAGACCCGTTTCCTGGAAACTGAACCAGTGCTTGAATGCAACTCAAAGTACTCACCCCCCACTATTTGCCCCAAAGCAAACTGTACGATGAAGAGGGTGGACGTCAAGTCACCGTTCCCCCTCTGAAACATGCGTTGAGTCAGCCTGCAGCGATCTGGACAGAGGTTCCCCTCAGTGTTGATGATAGGAACACACAGAGACGCTACCTGAATGCACCGACACCTTCAGGGACACGGTCAAAATAAAAAATTGGGCACTTTACATATCAATGTGAATCCCAGTTGGAGCTGGTGGCCAGTTACTTTACATTTTCCTCATGATATTTCATTATTCTGTCACTGTCTTTGATACATTAGACCGATATATTTGCTGATATGTCGGGTCGATATCGGCCGATATCCACCTCTGATATGATGGAGGTTCCTCCCTGACCACATCTGTAAAACCTGCAATGATTTTTTTTTCTTTACACATTTTATTCATTTAATTGGTAATTGTAAGTATTTTGTAATTCATGTCAGAGTTTCCCCTACCAGTGTGTGGCGAGTCGGTAGTCTGGGTTTGCAGTGGAGAGTTTTAGTGTCCAATGAGGGTCTGAATGCCGTTTCAGAGGCTTTTCCACCCTGTTGAGAAGAAAATCCGGGGGGAAACACGGAATACTTGTCACTTTTGTCATTTGGCAGCGTCGGTCTCTAATCGTTATCGGTATCAGCCTTTTAAAAAACCATTATCGGTCGAGCCTCGATTCACTGTACCCATCGAGACGAGAGAGACGAAGCCTAGACGATTCGTTCCAGGCAGCGACTCAATACAACGGATTATTAGATCTGGTTGCTGATGTCTGGGTTACTGGGAGGAAAGCCTTTAGGAGACAAGCTTAGGAGGCCTTATACGTACTGTATATACACTGCATACCTTATATGTACACACAGAAGTGTGTGTGTGTGTGTGTGAGAGAGAGAGAGAGAGAGAGAGAGAGAGAGAGTAAGAAATAAATACTCAAGCCTTGACCTTTATATTCACATAACAATCTCAGGTCAGATGGATTGTTGTTGATATAGCCCCCCCCACCCCAACCCTCACACACACACACACACACACACACACCTACAGTCCATACTTGGATGGATTCTCAGAAGATGCTCAGTATTGAAAGCAGCCCTTCACTCCTTCTTCTCCTCTGTAAAATGGCTGTTAATCAGGCGGCCACAGGTGCCTCTCCCCCTTTTTGCCCTTGGGAGGTTGGTGTATGGTTTGCATGTGTGTGTGTGTGTGAGAGAGAGAGAGAGAGAGACAGAAAGAGTCGAATCCATCGTCACAAGAGAGAACAGATTGTCTCTTTAATATTCAAGATGAAGGTCGTGGTGATGCAGAAGAGTGTGTGTGTGTGTGTGTGTGTGTTGAACATCCATTCAGGTGTTAAGAGATGCGTTTACTAGGCTAATGTTAATCACGACACAGACCAGTAAGAGCTTCCCTGCCGCATCTGTAATGTACCCTCTCCTCTTGAGATTGCACTCGCACACACACCAACATGCTGCCCCCCCCCCCACCACCACCACCACCACCACACACACACACACACACACACACACACACACACACACACACACACACACACACACACACACACACACCGTATATAGAGAGAGAGCAGCAGCAGTCAAGTTACCTCTCCTTCTCATCCATCTTCGACCCTGTGCAGGTAGAGGTCGGGCTTCTTTGCTGATTTATCATTCATTCATGTTTTTGTTTTTTTAACAGCAGCCTAATTTTGGGCCCCGTCTTACTGCACCTCTGCTGACAGAACGTACGACTATTCTAAAATAGGATTTCAATTTTCTTGCGTTTGTTAAGCGTCTCTTCCGGGCCAGACGTAGACCAGTTAAAACTATGTATGTGTGTATGGATTTTAGGGGCCCCATGAAAAGATATCACATGGGGCCCCACCACCACAGGCCACGCCAGCCCTGTGCTGTAACCACACCTCCCAGTGTAGTCCAATACTTACTGTATCTTACTGATGTTTGCTGACAGTGAGCTGTGAATACAGAACACTGTGCAGACATGGATGCAACATTCTGCGTACAGTGGAATTCACTATTTGATGCAAGACTGATACCCTCTATAAGAAATGTGATAAAGGCCATCTTTTACAGTCTAAATGTCATTTTAATGGTAAAATTATTGAATGGAAAATTCTCTTAAATCCGTTCTTAATGAATAACTTCAAATAAATATAACTTAAATATACATTAACCTCTTCAATTAAATTAAATTAACATTATCATCTATAGAATGATATAACAAACAAAAGAATAAAATCAGCAGCAGATTTTTGAACTAATACATGCCAACTAGAAAATAAGCAGCTGTAAAAGTGGAAATGGAAAATGGAAAACAAAGTGGAAATGGAAATCAAAAGGCCTGATGGTGGCGCTAGAGGAAAGGTCAAGTGGTCACCAAGTCAATAGGTTTCTTCCACTTGGGGTCTTGAGTGTGCACAACAGATGTTATGGCAATCCAGCCAGTTTTTGTTTCATATAATGATCATTATGTGGAAAAATAATTGCAGTGTTTGAATTCTTATCATTGAAAAGGATTTAATAATTTTTCGTTTTTTCATAATAATAAAAAAATGAATTCTCACAGACCCCCTGCAATTATGCCAACTGACACTGTCATCCAACATCCAACATCCAACAATGCTGCTCACCTTCTTCAGGTGGGAGTAATGCTGGTTCATTGGTAGGTATGTGGATCTGTTGGGCCTGGCACCAGGCAGGGGCAGGGACAACTGAGTTAGTATGAATAGCTTGCTAAAGGTTGGCCTGCATTGATTAAATGTCGAGGAGCGAAATGTAAACACTCAGAATTTTCTGTGAAGATATTAAGTAACTAATGTTAGGGGAGCAAACGTAGCCTGTTTCACTATGGACTAAGCTAACAGGTTCATTTCCACCACTCACAGACTACACCCACCTTTCTTTGTGAAAAATTGCTGTTGCCCTTTCTTTTCTCCTCCTGTCTTTCTTTTCGTTTTTTTTGGAAACCAGATTTTTCTTTAGGAAGCTGAGACATGATGCTCCACCGGCACTCCTCACAATCGCAATTCACTGCTAGCAAGTACCGTTCGCTGTGTATATGTATTATTTAAACAGATATCTTCCCCTGATGGTTGGCAGGGATATTCTCCATTAGAAGGTGATGGAACGATAGGGTATATTGTAAATATATAAATATCTCTTCTTGCTTCCCAAAAATGATGGCAGGAGTGTGGGATGTAGGCTGATAGCTGGATCTGACCCATCCAACTACTTTCCTTTTTGAGATAGTGGCTAATAATCTAAAAGTTGCAAATGTTTCACGTTATTTGTTTACTAATGCATGTTTGCTGTCTCAAAGGTTTTCTATTAAGAATAAAGTTGAATGTAACTATAATTGAATTCACAATAAATTATTCCCAATGTAGAGAGTGTAAGAATGACTACTATTGTCCGCAGGGCCCAATGTGTGTCTATTCGGGGGTCCTGGACGTGGAAATGTCTGATCAGCAGGGTTGGATTGTGAGACACATGTACTTTGATTGCAAACAGCCATGACAGCATCACTAGAATAATGTGTTTTTCTGGAGATTGTGTGAAGCACATCTCTGTGCGTATCGATAAGTCAGAGAAACCAGTTAGTTACCCAGACCTCCATTGGCAATTGAGTTTATTTTAAGCAGCAGCTTTTTACCCCTTTTCTTGGCTTTGTGCACCAAAATAGGCGGGGCTTGCACTTTTTCTGGTTGCTCCGATTGGTCCTGACGTTCCAGATCTGCCTGTCAGCGGGATGTATGAAAGGCCGCACAGCTTGAGAAGGGTCGCTTTTGGAGCCCTGTCACTAAAGGCCGGGGTCCCTGCAATTAATACGTTGAAAAAAGAGACCGGCGTGACAGAATGAAGAGGCAGGAAGACAGACAGACAGACAGAACGACTGAAGCACACAGAAAAAGAATAAATCTGCACAATGTAATCTGTCAGTGTGACAGAGAGACAGGCAGACTAGGGATGCATTTATTTGCGGGAACAGAGTGTACCCATGTTTTTATTCTGACATACATCAAAATATCCCATTTTCCAGCAAGTAAAAGTCATGGGATTTTTATAGAAAATATATATTTTTTATTTTCTTTAGCATTTATTGTTAGATAGGTTTACGCTATGATGTGGAGAATTAGCTAACAAGGTGAAAAAGCGACATTTACCTTTGATGAGCACTAACTACAAGTCTACTTTACCCTCTTCTTTATGTACCACTACATCACTGAGACACACAGACAGACTGCTGACTGACAGACAGGTAGATAGACAGAATCTGACACAATAAGTTTAGAGATGGGATCCCAAACCCCCAAAGTCCAACCCAGTGCTTTATCAAGCCGTTGCATCCATCAGTCGTTCACAGTGCATCCCTCAGACCCTAACACCCGTCGGCCGAGCCTCCTCTCCCCTGGCCTTTTATTGATACAGGGCTGCCAATACAACATCAGTGCTTAATCAATACGGCATTTGCGCTCTATCTCTGACCAATAAGCTTCATTCCTGCTGGCTTTTGTTGCAAATCCCCCCCCCCCTGGTACCTTGGGAGCACGAAAACGTTTAATCAAGGCTCAATAATATGAGCTGTTTGAATAGAACAGAATGGAGGTTTTGCAGTTGTGTCACAAATGCCCTATCGACTGCAGCTGGGTCAGTTGGAGAATTAGCTTAGCACAAATAATGTCAAGAAAAAGAGACACATTCAGTAACGTTCTCAGTAAAAGTGAATGTGTCTACTCCAAGAGTCAGCTCAGTTAACCTGAACAAACTGTAAGCTAGCTAACTAGCCAGCAGGCTCATTTACTTCATGCTAACATGCGACTACTAGCCACTGCTAACGCTAGCTTCTGCTAGATACATTAGCTAGTATGCTAATCAGCTGTGTTAACAACAAGACAGTGATGGTTAGCTGACCAGATACTATGGCTATACTATACTATAGCTAGCTAGCTGGCATTATCTGAACACAAAATCAATCAGGTGTATCAGTGATTGCAACGGTTCCCATTTCAAAACAACACAGAAATTAAATGGGTCTGTCTGGAAGTGTTTCAACGGCCAGGTGGTATGTTTAGAAAGTCGCCGTTTCTGAGCCATTGTTGCCAAGCGCAGAGGACCTCCAATATGGCTGCCAGAGGACACTTTACATTGCCCAAAAGCCCTCTGGGAAATCTGTCCACCATAACTGATGTTTAGTGCATGCTACTCCAGGCTAATACATTACAAACCTTAACCTGTCATACGTGGGCAGAACAGGAGGAGACATAATGCAGAACAGTAAGCTGTAGTGGAGCATTTGGTAGTTCATCCCAAAACAGGTGTAGAAAAGTGACACACAAACATACAGACAAACACAATTTAACTCGTTCATAAACACACACACACACACACACACACATACACACATGCACACACACTCTCAAAGCAACATACACCAGATTAAAGGGTGAACCAATGGCTCCTTTCACAGTGCTGGATGTAATCTCCTGCCTCCGAGTTCACTCACCCATCAGAGGTGCAAAGCAATTACTCAGCAACCCCATCTCTCTCTCTCTCTCTCTCTCTCTCTCTCTCTCTCTCTCTCTCTCTCTCTCTCTCTCTCTCTCTCTCTCTCTCTCTCTCTGAGCGGATGTCTGCCGTGCCATTGTTCTCAGATTAGAGAGACCTAAGCAAATCTTCCACTTCTATACACCGGCGCCTTTTAATTGAAATGTAAATAGTGATAAAAACAACTCATGCACATGGACACACACACACACACACACACACACACACACACACACACACACACACACACACATTCATATCACTATACTTGTGAGGACCTTTCTTTTGAGTGGTTCATTCCCTAACCCTAACCCTTACCCATAATCCTTATGTCCCTGGTAGATCGTTGGCTCCGGCCTACCAAATGTGTTTGGGTAATGATATTTTAGTTGGCCAACCATCACTAAGCACGCTAAATTCAGGAAACAAACATTAATACTAGGCTCATGAACGGCAATAAGCGATGCTGTAGCTTTTCACGATTGATTCTTACTACACAAGTGACATAAGAGGAAAATGCAAGCTTCATTTGAACATGAAAACAGCCTAATAGGTAGATGTTAGGATGAAGCTTTAAGCTCACCCCATCAGTGAGTGATGAATAACCAATGGATGAATAGAGTACACTGGGCTGCTTTGATTTGCTCAGCTGACTTGTTTATAGCTTTGAGTAAACTGTGTAATTTTCTGGGTCTGGAATCCAATTCATGCAGGAGCTGTATATCAAAATTGCTAATATCTTATCTAACCCTTATAATAGTTTGAATCTGCAGCCAAATAAACGATGAGCTAGCCCAAATGATAGATCTTCACATTCTTCATATGGAACCAGATCCTTGAAGATAGATGTCACATCCTGTAGTGCAAGCAAATCTATTCAACTAAATAAATTATTACATATTCGTTTTTCTCAATTGCTTTTCTTTTTGCAAGTTCTCAGCACTGAAGATGCATTTCCCAAAACGGCTCATACGTGCAGCAAAACACTATACACCTGCAAAAGGCTGTAACTCACCCAACACCTAGTTACTGTGTCAATGAAAAAGTCATTGCCACCAAAATGACATGTTCCTTTGACTTTGAGTGAAACAAAGGTGGTCAAAAATGTTTAGATGTTTTGTCAGACTGACAGTGGACTCTGGAAGTGTGTTCTTGTCTTGTCATGTTTTCATGTTCTGAACATGTTTCATGTTCATGTTTTCACTGACACTGAATGTACCAGACTGTTGTTTTTCTGAAGCTAACTCACTGCTATTGTGTATCAAAGTGAATACTCTTCATGCTGATTTCAAGAGTCCAAGGTTTCACATTTCACTTCGTAGAGCAAAGTGCTTGGATTTGCATGTAATGTGAGGAAAAACAATTTTATTTTTCCTGCAATGGTCACACAACACAGTACAATACAGTAAACAGAAGAAAACTTAAAATGTACACAGCACTGCACAGAACAAAAACATGTAGCCTATCAATACCAAAAAACATGTATTGTGGAAACAAAACACAGGCCTGCTATGTGCAGTAATATACTACAGTAACAAAGTAAAGGTACATTCCTGTCGCTCCTGTCTGTTTGGCCACAGATTCTCATCGACCTCACGCCTAATGCTCTCCCTTGCAATGCAACGGGGGAAGAATCGCCGTGCATGCCGCAACCATCCTCTGCATGCTTCTGCTGCCATGTCATCACGAGCAGCATCCATTGCAGCGAGCAAAGACGTCTGATTTTGTGGTCGATGATCGTTTACTTTCCACCTCCGTGCAGAAAAGAATTCCTCAACAGGATTCGAGCATGGAGAGTACGGTGGAAGGAATATTCGTGGATGGACCCCAACCCGTTCTCTGATGACATTACTACGGTGGAAGCTGACATTATCCCAGACAATGACAAAAATTGGCAAGCCATTCCTCACCAAACCTCTGTCATTCTCAGGGATGAGATCACATGTAGAGGGTGTCCAGGAAAGTCAGCAGGTGTTGGGAGTTGTATGGCCCGATGATGGGGATGATGTTCAGACGTTGTTATATTCCCACCGCGCTGGCCCGGCACATCCACCGTGGCTCGCCGGCCTACGACGTTTCGACCACGTCTCCTGCCTCCTGCCCTCAAGAGTGTGAGGGATTTCATTTCCAAAAACAAATCAAATATACTGTAGAATCTTACAATTACAGCAAAGTACACACGTTCTGTGTTCTCCTCTACAACTACAATAAGTATATAGGCCACAATGAAGGGAAAGGACATGACACTATACAATATATAGTAGGTAATGTGTGTAGAGCACAACAATGCTTTACCTGTACATGCACCGTAAACAGTGCCCTCCTGCCACCACCATGAAGTTGTCGTGTACTCCTATACATTGAAATTCACAAATAGAGCATACTACATCTATTGTACTGTACTGTACTGTAGCATTACTGCGATTGGAATAGCACTATTGAATATTTGGCCTACCCGGCGACCAGCCTCTGCCATTGTAAGGCCATGGTTGATTACATGGTATTAGATGTATTTCATCTGGGACACTCTTCTGCATCTTCCTCTATTCTGCTGTCTTCCCCACGCATCCTTACTCCTCTTCCTCTTCCATGGGCAGGGTGTTGTTTATCTGTGCAGGCTCCTCCATGTTCACAAATTGAAGTAACGCCGTTGTGCTCAAGCTCTATAAATGTGTTTTACAATACCTATACTCATGACTTACACCTGTAAGCTAACTGGACAGCACGTGCCATTGGTGGATCTAAGATGTGACAAATTTGTTAGTGAAATTCGAGTTTCACTACAAATTTATCAATTTAGCAGACTTTACGGCCACTCCATATCAATGCAATTCATGAAATGTGGGCTCGGCAGATTTTGACAATTAGATTGGACTGTTCTGCATGTGATGGCTTACACAATGAAAGAGTTGTAACATATAAAGAGTAAAACTATTCAACTGAGAAGAAACAGAAGCTATTTTGATCACAAAGACATATACAACCAATAATTGTTCAAATTGTAGACAATTGTGCTTAGTCATTTGCCTGAATGTGCTGAAACATTTACAAATGGTGACAAAGAATGAGAAATGCTCTTTCTGTTGTGCACAAGTAACAAAATGTTGTGAAGAATTTCAACATGTTGTTTTGACAACTTCAACTGTCATTGGAACATTGAGCCAAAGCAACTGAGAAAAACTGTAATTCATCAAGGGCAAGAATCCTGCGGGTATGAAACAGGCTGCAGTAAAACACCTACTAAGTGCATCTTGGCAAGATGGCCAAGAGACAGAGGCTGACCGTTAGCAGAGTAATGGCACACTAACACTATCATACTCTTGATGAAATGTCACTACACTACTCATAATGAAATAATTGTAGAAGAAGAAATTACTTTATTGTAAATATACTCAAGGCAATTGAAATGTGTGCACATATCCCTCCTATCTACATGCAAGTGGCATACTATCACTCAACATAGTGTATGCTTAAGTGTTAGCATGGTGTCTACTGTCACTCAACATAGTGTATGCTTAAGTGTTAGCATGGTGTCTACTGTCACTCAACATAGTGTATGCTAAAGTGTTAGCATGGAGCCTACTATCACTCAACATAGTGTATGCTAAAGTGTTAGTATGGAGCCTACTGTCACTCAACATTGTATGCTAAAGTGTTAGTATGAGCCTACTGTCACTTAACATTGTATGCTAAAGTGTTAGCATGGTGTCTACTGTCACACAACATAGTGTATGCTAAAGTGTTAGCATGGAGCCTACTATCACTCAACATAGTGTATGCTAAAGTGTTAGTATGGAGCCTACTGTCACTCAACATTGTATGCTAAAGTGTTAGCATGGTGTCTACTGTCACTCAACATAGTGTATGCTAAAGTGTTAGCATGGAGCCTACTATCACTCAACATAGTGTATGCTAAAGTGTTAGTATGGAGCCTACTGTCACTCAACATTGTATGCTACTAAAGTGTTAGCATGGTGTCTACTGTCACTCAACATAGTGTATGTTAAAGTATTAGCATGGAGCCTACTATCACTCAACATAGTGTATGCTAAAGTGTTAGCCAAGTCTTAGCCTAAAATTAGCCCCTTGTAGAAGCGAGGACCAGCAAAAAGGTCCTAACTTTGGAGGGTTTACCTAATCTTTCTATCCTTGTGAGGACATGTGGTCCTCATATGAGTGTAGAAATACAAGGCGTGCACACAGATGCATCCTTCTCACACACACACGCATACACACACACACTTCCCACTTATAATGCAACATTACACAAATAGACAACAAATGTATACGCTGTAGGTGTACATGCATAGGGACAAGCAGGCACAATTAGAGCGACTCAGATCCATACGGTGTTGTGGCTGGATTCCATGGCCAAGTCTTTTAGGAACGTGGGGATTGGAGAACAACATCTGTGCTGCTGAACTGTCTGGTTGCAGGATTCAAGAATATAGGTCAGCGCTGCAATTTATTTCTGTTTTCTCTGCCTCTCTCTCACACACACACACATACACGCTCGCTCTCTCCATCTTAACTCGTCTCTTTCCTCCCTGTTAGCTCAGCACAGGCGTAACACAGAGGAAGCAGAGGGCGTGTGAGGACACACACACACACACACACACACATTGCATACATGCCTGGGCAAAAGAGAAGGACAGGAGAGAGAAAGAGAACAGAGGATGAGAGGATGAGCAAGAGATGATAGAATGAAAGAGAGACTTCAGTGGAGGGTTTAGGGAGGGTTTGTGTTGCTGTGACAACCACGTAACTGCCTATCACTGCTGTTTTCAAGACGTACACACAAACACACACACACACACACACACACACACACACACACACTCCCCTCACCTTTACAAATGTCGCCTCCATGTCGTGTTCCCTTTCTTCTTCACTTCCACGCACACACACACACACACATGCTATTTACACACACACATTTGCAGAGGAAGAAGCAGAGCATGAGACAAGACAGAGAGAGAGCGAGTAAGGTAAACAGAGGGAGAGATTTGAGACAGACAGATTATTGACATGCCCCCCCCCCCCCCAGCGTCTCCTGCGTCCCCTTTATCTTTCTGTCTGTCTGCATGTGTTTGCCCCACCCCTTTGTCTCACTGCTCGCTTGTCTGTCTGTCAGCCTGTCTCTCTGTCTGCTTATCTGCATATTTCACAAGCAGTCCAATTATTCTTACAAAAGGTTGCATCGGCTGTGTGTGTGTGTGTGTGTGTGTGTGTGTGTGTCAACACCATATATAATTGCAAGTGGTCGGCCAATTACCAGCAGCCAGCGCCCTGGCAGTCACTGTGGTAGTGGTGAGCACGGCGACTGTTGCTATGGACAGTGCCTAAATGTTGTCATGGCACAGCGAGGAGACTCTAAAGATAAACCTGTGACTACTGCAGCAGGCAGCGCAACCATGCCATTCAAACAGGTCAGACTATTGTATTGGACCCGACCTGACCTTTGCATCTTCTCATCAGTTACATCAACCCATTGTTTGGGGGGTTTGGGGGGTCTTATGGGGGCGCTATAATTAAAGGTCCAATTTTGTTTCAACTCAAATGGGATATCTCAGACACCACTGGTGCGATATGGACGAAACCTGCAGGAATGATGATCACAATTTTACTTTGAAAGGCCATTACTGCTTACGCCACCGGTCCGATTTTGATGAAACTTGAAGAGAGGATGCATCTTGTTACCGATTGGCCCATGGGGTGACTACATTATTCATGGGAGATAACATGTTTACCGTTGTCTTCACTCAGTACCACTGATCTATATGAAGAAATCAATGCAGTCTCTGTTGTTAGGCAAAAATGATCCGACAAGATTTGGCTTCACAGGTATCGGCAGCGGAACACATGTAGCAGGCTGCAACCCTTATTTTGATGCAATGAAACGAAATATACGATATTCCAATGATTTCTGATGACCTCAAATGGCCTGCAGGCTTACAGAGAAATGTGGCTTGCAAGGGAGCTTAAAGTTGCAACCCTGAATTTATTTGACCATCCAAATCACAGTAGATTATTATGAAAGTAAACTGACTCATGCCATTTATTTGACCAAAATATCCCGGTACTGAGGTATGCAACGTTAAGCCCCATACGTTGTTTTCCCTGCTTTGGTGGGACCCACGCAAACTCTTTTCTATTCATGGTATCCTACTTTGACCCAGCTCTGCTTCCACTTGTAAAGCTGAGTATACCGTTTTCAGTATTACCAGCATGTTGTTTCCTCCTCTTTACCCAATCCATCCCCTCCCTATCTTTCTTTTTCTCATATAATGTCCTTATGTATATATTTTCCTAAATGCAGATTATTCATTGCAGGTAGAAATCATGTCGCTTTTTGAAATGTTGTCTAGCTCGTTCTGTGAGAAGTGCAATAAGTAACATTAGAAAGCCATTTTAAAGGCATTCTTTTAGAGTCAGTGGTAACGTTAAAGCAGCCAGGATCGCTATCTGAATCCCATCTCACTTTGACATTGAGAACTTTTCCCCGGTTTTCCTCCGCCTGTGATTTCACTCCAGCGTCGACAAACCCTTTAACAGCCTCAAAACACAAGTTGAGTGAAACAAGTTGAATCCGTTCATTCGACGCCAGCAGTGGGGTGGCCACACTTCAATGAAATATATTTTTCTTTTTTTTTTAATTTATGTTTTTTTTAAATGGTGGTCCAAAATGGCATCTCAGGTTTTATAGTTATATGATACTCAGAGTAGACACTGTGTAGGTCAAATGAAAATTGTGAAAAAGGGGAATATTCATGATAAGGCGTAACATTGACCACCATTAAGAGACCACTCCAAATGATCAGTTTCTCTGGTTTTAAAATGAACATTTTTGTTGTATTCTATAAACTACTGACATGAGTTGTGGCTGTGTTGGAATTCAACAGACACTGGAATGGAATGGCTGCCATACATGTTGAGATGCTGATTTAAGAAAAGTTTGGAGTGGTCTCTTAATTTTTTCCAGAGATGTAGATACAAAAAAAAAAAGGAAACTACTTAAGGCAAAACCTTGAAGCAAATTAAGCTCGGCCTGGGTTTAAATAATTTAGATACCAGCCAAAATTCATTGGAATAAAAAGTTGTCATCATAATCTTATGCGCTGTCTATTTTTATTTTGGATTCTTTATGTAACACCTCATCTTCCTCATCTTCCTCCCATCCTTCGGTTATTGCAGAGGGAACGGCAAACCATAGCAACTACCTTATGTTCCACTGTGACCGTCGCTCAGGCAGATGGAGTTAAATTCACCGTGTTGTTTATCGAGGCTTGTCAGACCCACTGTATTCTCTAGGGAGGAGGGCTCTGAGGGGTTGATTGGGCATTCAGGGACTCTCTCTTACCAAACATCATAATTTATCCCCTGGTGACGCTCAATCATCTAGACCCAAAGCATATTCCACATTGTCTTTGTCACGGCGGCCTCATTCTTTCTTCTTCTCCCTCTAATTATACATCTCTCTCTCCCTCCCACCTACAGTTCACCCTCTCCCATGCACTGCCACCTCTCTCCTCCCTCCATCTCACCTCCATCTAAGGCCATATTACCTTCTGGGATGAAAAGCAAAACAAAGAGGCCTGTGTCTCTCTTTTCTCGTTCTCTCTCTCTCTCTTCCTATAAGCTCCCTTCTCTCTCTCCTCCCCCAACTTCCATCCCTTTGCTCATTCTCTAAATCTACCTCTCCGTCTCTCTCCCGCTCTCTCTCTCTCTGCTTTTCTCTTTCTCTCATTCTATCCTGTTCCCATGGAAACTGCTGGTCTTTCCGGTAAGGTAAAGCGAGTTTGTCGGAGGGAGTTGCGTGAGGAGTGTAGGCTGTGATGTAATCGAACCCAGCCGTTTCCAGGGCTGCCGTTTATGGACATAGCGGCGGCGGGTTGCTGACGATCAAACTTCCTCCTGTCCGACTATGGGATGGGGGTGGGGGGGTGGGGGGTGAGGGGAGCAAGACAAACGTCATTTCATGAAAGTGTATCTGTAAAAATAGGTCTAAAGAAGTGATTTGAAAACGTTGCCAGACCGAGGGCATTGAAAAGAGTCGGTGCCTTGACGGAGAAGGCCTGGTCACCTTTAGAGTTAAGAAATGGGCCCGATGTCCTTTGGTCTTCAATCTAGACTTGGAAATGACCAGAAGGCCCCTTTGCTCAGGGATCTAAGGTTGTGTTCAGGGTCAGGATGTACCACCGGGCCAAACCTACACTGTTGCCCAAAAAGTTGGAATAAAATATTTTTTACCTCTTCTCATGAAAAATGAAATTGCGCCAAACAATTGTTAAGCATGAATTTGTTTCACCTGGGTAACTGGGCCTCAGTATGTAATCATTGCACCTGGTGAAAGGTGATTACTGATGTGTATAAATGTGTATAAATAGGAATAAAAAGAGGAATGTGTCTAAAAACAAAATTATTCCAACTTTATGGGCAACAGTGTATTTGTGCTTTTACAGTGATCTCCAATGCCTCCAACCTTCTGCACACAGGTTGGAGGCATTTGATTTTGGGAATTTAGGACTGAAGAGAGTTGCAGTAGTCTAGGTGAGAGGGAATAAAAGCATGAATGAGTTTCTCCGGCTTGCTCAATGACGAACATAGCTTAATTTGAGATAAGGTTCCTGAACAAAACAGGACTCCACAACTCTTTACCCGAGCATCAAAGGTAAAGTCAGCTTCAAAGACGAATCTAAGGTTTTTGACAGCTGGCTTTATGTTAGCTGATAGTGTGCCAAGTTCATTTTGAATCAAATGTATGGTCTAATGAGGACCGAATAGTACTATTTCTGATTTGCCTTCAGTTAGTTGTTAAGGAACATCCAACACTATCTGAAATGCTGGATTTCAAGGGTAGGGTGAGCTGCATATTGTTAGCATTAACAGGGGAAGGAGATGTGGTGTCTATGGGTAATGTGGCCAAGATGGGGCATGTAAATTGAAAAAAAAAGGATGGGGCCTAAGGTTGAACCTTGAGGAACGCCTTCTGAGGATGATGTTGAGTTTCCAATTTGAACAGAGAAGGTTCTGTCAGAAAGGTATGAGCCAAACCAATGCAGTGCAGCATCCTTAGTAACAACCCAGGAATAGAGCTCAACAGTGAGGTTCCGGAAGTGAAAATCCCATTCATATTCTGAATAGGGATTTTGATTATTAGCCATAATGTCGTAACCATAAGTAGACTCACCACAAGCTAGTAGGTTGTGAAACGATAGTGTATGCTCCTGTAGAAGACACAAGTCCGTATGATATCAACCTTGTTTTGAGAAAAACATGTTTTATTCACGATGTCATGGAGAAGTACTACACTACCCACAATCCTAAAGTGTAACAGCGACGTCTCTGATTGGTGGAGCTCGCTGTTACCGCGGAAATGTTTACCGCACCCGCAAACGTAACGTTAGCTACTAACGTAACCTAGCTAGCTGCTTATCCTATGCAGCTGGAACGAATCACTGTACCATGTCGATGACACTTTACACTATACTATATGAAACACTATATATACGCTCACAAAACAACAACTATACTATTGACAAATGTTAAATTCAAGAAGAAGCCGCTAAACTATCGTTAGTTTGGAAGTTTTTGGAAAGGTATCATTCCAATGGTTTATGGGATGAGTAGTTCCTTCACTTCATAAAATAATGATGTACACAGTCTTGTACCTTTGCCTTTTCTTCCGTTTTCCGATCTTTTTTTTGCTCAGAATCAAATGTTCCGGAACCAGAGCCGTAAAAAAAATGCTCTCATCTGTTTGCACGAAGATCTAGAAGGATTCGAATAGAAACGTCACCCACCTTAATGAGGGCAGTGTTCTGTTCTGAAACATCTCAAAGATACAATCATATCAGGTATACAAGTTGTTATATACATATATATACATTCATTTCACCTACATATCTTGTCTCATTAATAAACATGAAAAGTGAAAACTCTCCCTCCCTCTCTCTCTCTCTCTCTTCACGCCTCTCTATCCGTCCTTCCTTCTGCCCGGTCGTTTTCTGCAGCATGACAACCAGTATGACTCGAGTCGCTCTCAGACTTTCCATCTGTAGTATTAGCGGTGTCTCCTCTCTCCTCGTCTCTGATCTGTCTGCCTGACACCGCCTGCCTGGAGTGCCTCTGTGTGTTAAATCTCCGCCTTCGGTCTGCCATGCCACGGAGCTAAACCCCCACAGTGGCTTTGTTGTGCTTCTGCGGTAGAATCTCTTGCCTTCAGTCTGTCTGCCATCGAGCGAACTCTCAGAGTGGCTCTGCATGTGTGTGCATCTGGGGCTGAATCTGTCTCTGGCTTGCCTAGCCATCGAGCCAAAACCCTCCAGAGAGGCCACGTGTCTGGCAGTCCTCGGCTTGCCTGCCATACAGCTACGTTTCTACATTTTCTAGCTTTCTGGAGGTGAACGTGCCCTTGGCTTCCCTTGACTTGAGTGACTTGTCTTTGTGTACCTGCCTCACAGTGGAGCCGCGGCTCAACGTGTCAGTAGAATTTTGTTTACGCCTTTCTTTTTCTTGCACACACACAGTGGCTGTGAAAAGTATTCATTCCCCTTGACTTTTAGCACATTTTCTTGTGGCACAAATGTATATGTATATTCATACATTCAGTTATAATTTTCCTCCATGTTGCATATATCGATGATTTTAATTCCTGGGGCTTTGAAGAAAAAATAAATTAAAATCCATATTATTATTTCGTTTCTTCATTGACTTCCATAATAAAATTAGAGTCCACTATGAGTGCTCCCCTGTTTCTATTACACAGAAAACACCCTACATCATAAAAGGAAAATTAGAACAATATATTATATAATATATAATAATTAGGCAATATATTAAAATATTTTAGAAGAACTTAAAAACGTATGAATAATATATGTTATGGAATGTTTGAAAAGTTTGGTCAGTGAGACAATTTAGTCCATCTAAGTAACAGGGCTGATTACTTTTACATTAACTTCTTGAATTTCTATTCCACTTTGACAGAAAAGAGGACCAGCCACTGACCACTTAACTACTATAGCCACTGTACTCTTTTTCAGCAACGGCTGCTTACTAATATATGGCCACTCATACTAATATAGGAACACCTTGTCTTTTACAACTGGCCACCCAGGAGCTCCACTGGCATGTGACTTGCATCCCATGGCCTTGTGCCCATTTTGTGGTTTGGTGGTAAATGTTAGATTTAGGTATCAGAACCTAGCTAGCTAGCTAGCTCTTAAAACAGGAAGCCAACACAACATGTCTTTGAAACAATTTCTGAGCTCAGCAATGACATCATCTGCCCTCTGGCTGGGTCTTGTTTGAGGGCAATTCAGCTGTAGTTACTCTTTTTGCTTCGTCCACCAAGAATTTCATAGTTGGTCTGGCCCACTTCTTCGTCTATTAGGCTATGCCCTCTTATTAATGTACAAGGGTAACAGGAATGAGACAATAGAAATAAGCAATATTGCCTCCATCCTTGGAGGGTATTAGCAAATGTGGTAAAATCGATGTGGATAACGTAGTGGGATACAAAGAACAAATAAATCAAATATACTTTTGGTAAGAATTATTGGAAAAATGGTCTGCGTACATTGTCTTAAAGCATTGCCTATGTATGATGGTCATTAAATCAATAGTATTTTTGCAACAATTACTTGCAGCAGCATTTTCCTTCCAATTTTTTCTCTGTTATTTGACTTTACCCACATTGGCTGAGTTCCATTTGCCTGCAACCCTGCTGGAGCCAGTATTGACTGTACTATTGCCTCTAAATTTTACTTGTGTATCATGACCTTTACTGTTCAACCTCACAGTGGAGCTGCTGCTGCGTCACTGTGTTTACTTCTGCTGCCTAATGTCTCCTCCTCCTCCGCCTCCCTTTTTCTAGTCTTAAAAGTACCCATCCCTAGCTGCATGTAAGGCGTCCCCTATTGCAGTGGTTCCCAAAGTGGGGCCCGGGGACACGCAGGGGTTCTCATTGGGGTTCCAAGGGGTCCCAAGAAAAAAACGAGGAATAGTTTAACTTCACTATAATTGAATTCACTAGAAATTATCCCAGAGAGAGTAATCATATGTTCCACTCTCACCACTATTCTCTCTCCATACCTTCCTATATGGTGGGGTCCCTGGGACAAATGGGGTGTCCCCACTGCTGGAGAAATGTATTCATGAATACATTCGCTCAAATTGATTGACAACCCCGTACGTGATAGTTTGTGGAAGGTGAAAACAACAATAAACAGGCGTTATGGTAATGATGGCGGTGATGGTTTTCCTAGTCCTGTGGTCGTTGTTGCTGCCCTACCTGCATTGTGAGTTACTATGGGTTATGAAAGTTGCAAAAAAATAAAATAAAGAAGCCAAACTTTTCAAGAATCTAGTGAATATACCCAACATATTAAATAGGAAAGAAATTCTAGATGGGAGCTCATAGTCATTGTGTGTGCTGGGTAGAAAAATTGGAGAAGCTGTCGTTGCCGAGCTGCAGTGGAGTGACTGCTGCACGACCGAGGGGATTCAGATGCACGTCACAAACTGTTTCTGTTTCGGTTTCTCCTCTTTGTGACCGCCCACTTTTTTTACGGCTCTGGTTCCGGAAGTAAATTTCTCATTCATTTACTCCATAGACATTTCAGAAAATCCTTCTATAAAGAGTTTTAAGGCTGGAACCAAGACAACCAACTAGACGATGAATCGTGACCATAAAACATTTGATTCTGAGCAAAAAAAAGATCAGAAAACGGAAGAAAAGGCAAAGGTACAAGACTGTGTACATCATTATTTTATGAAGTGAAGGAACTACTCATCCCATAAACCATTGGAATGATACCTTTCCAAAAACTTCCAAACTAACGATAGTTTAGCGGCTTCTTCTTGAATTTAACATTTGTCAATAGTATAGTTGTTGTTTTGTGAGCGTATATATAGTGTTTCATATAGTATAGTGTAAAGTGTCATCGACATGGTACAGTGATTCGTTCCAGCTGCATAGGATAAGCAGCTAGCTAGGTTACGTTAGTAGCTAACGTTACGTTTGCGGGTGCGGTAAACATTTCCGCGGTAACAGCGAGCTCCACCAATCAGAGACGTCGCTGTTACACTTTAGGATTGTGGGTAGTGTAGTACTTCTCCATGACATCGTGAATAAAACATGTTTTTCTCAAAACAAGGTTGATATCATACGGACTTGTGTCTTCTACAGGAGCATACACTATCGTTTCACAACCTACTAGCTTGTGGTGAGTCTACTGATGGTTACGACATTATGGCTAATAATCAAAATCCCTATTCAGAATATGAATGGGATTTTCACTTCCGGAACCTCACTGTTGAGCTCTATTCCTGGGTTGTTACTAAGGATGCTGCACTGCATTGGTTTGGCTCATACCTTTCTGACAGAACCTTCTCTGTTCAAATTGGAAACTCAACATCATCCTCAGAAGGCGTTCCTCAAGGTTCAACCTTAGGCCCCATCCTTTTTTTTTCAATTTACATGCCCCATCTTGGCCACATTACCCATAGACACCACATCTCCTTCCCCTGTTAATGCTAACAATATGCAGCTCACCCTACCCTTGAAATCCAGCATTTCAGATAGTGTTGGATGTTCCTTAACAACTAACTGAAGGCAAATCAGAAATAGTACTATTCGGTCCTCATTAGACCATACATTTGATTCAAAATGAACTTGGCACACTATCAGCTAACATAAAGCCAGCTGTCAAAAACCTTAGATTCGTCTTTGAAGCTGACTTTACCTTTGATGCTCGGGTAAAGAGTTGTGGAGTCCTGTTTTGTTCAGGAACCTTATCTCAAATTAAGCTATGTTCGTCATTGAGCAAGCCGGAGAAACTCATTCATGCTTTTATTCCCTCTCACCTAGACTACTGCAACTCTCTTCAGTCCTAAATTCCCAAAATGATTGTGGGTAGTGTAGTACTTCTCCATGACATCGTGAATAAAACATGTTTTTCTCAAAACAAGGTTGATATCATACGGACTTGTGTCTTCTACAGGAGCATACACTATCGTTTCACAACCTACTAGCTTGTGGTGAGTCTACTGATGGTTACGACATTATGGCTAATAATTAAAATCCCTATTCAGAATATGAATGGGATTTTCGCTTCCTCACTGTTGAGCTCTCTACGTCTCGTTGTCTTTGCTTTTTGTCTCCTCTCCTGCTTTTCTTTTTTTTCCCATCGGTGACGATCCGCCCTTTTGCTGTCTCCCTGACTATACCTTCCTTATCTTATCACTCGGTGTCTCTCCACCTCTCGTTCTCTCCTCCGCCGCTGCCTCACCCACTCTATCCAATGATTCATCCGCACTCTCTCTATTTAGTCTCAGTCTGCTCGCGTTTTCTCTCGCATTTTTGTATTCCTTCTCTCTTTGCTTCAATGTCGCCTCTGTTTCCTCTCCTCCTCACTTCTGCACCATAAAGTGGACGGCTGGGTGATTCATCTCTCTCTCTGCCCCTGGACTGTTAAACTGGACTACCCCCCCCCCCCCCCCCCCCCCCCATTCCCTGTCCGACGTCTGTCTTTTCTCTCCAGGTATTGACACCGGTCAACCGTAGTCTCTGCCGCTGATACAGATAAGAGCCCGCATCGGAAACAATAACCAAGCCTTCATCTCCCCAGTAATTATCGTCCCGCAGATATTTTATGTGAGGTTTGAATACAGTCGGGATTTTACAGCCCTATTGATTCGATCTGAGAGAGTTGTTTGCGCAGCCATTATCCTTCCAGGCGCTGGTTTGATTTAGACTGGCTCCTCTCGAAGACCGGGGCTACCTCCAGTCCAGCCCTCCTCTTGTGGACGTTATTTATCGTGATGGGACAGGCCGACCCGCGCTTTAATCATATTGTCTGCTGCAGCATCGTCTCCCAGTCGCTCGAGTAGCGAACACTGGTGTAGGTAGCGGCCGTAAAATCAGTCAGCAAATTAATGAATGAATGATGCTTAGGTTGCTACTGTGCAACCCCACCCCGTACTGTATATCCCTTCTTCATTTCTAAACAGGAAATGCAAAGCATAGGTGGTATTGCTTCATAGTTTGTGCACAGTGAATGTTAAACCAAAGCGCTGCTGCAGGGTTCGACTGAGCACACTTTGCTCTTTTTTTGTCCCCACCTGGTTTGAGGGCGAGATCAGGGCCACCCTCGGGGTCACGAGCTCACCGCCCTATCCTTCAGGCTGAACCGGCGTCTGGGGTATTTTGTGCTAATAGGTGCGGATTAATGGGAGTTGCACTGCACCTGAACGCTCCGTGACTTCAGTCGGCGTGCGCTTTAGAAGATGACCTTCGCGCCCTCAGCAGTAGTAGCGCGATGCTATTAACCGTAAGTGTAGCCTCGCTACTCCCCTTCTAACTTGAGGCCCAGGGGAGAGATAAAGCCGTGTTTGCGCTGAATTGAAATTGAATTCAAATGAATAAAAGAAATGGCTCAGCTTGCTCTCTCTCTCTCTCAATCTCTTTCTCTGAGCAGCAGTCTCATTCCTTTTCCTCTTGTTTTGCTCCTGGCTTTGCTGGCTGGCTTTCACACACACACACACACACACACACACACACACACACACCTCCTCCCTCTACCATATAATATTCAACACTAAAGGAGAGTCTGTTACTCTATAGCCCCACCTACTGCTCACAGGCGTTTCGCGGCCTGAGTCCTCATCACTGGGCTGCGTCAGGGTCTGGAGCAGGGCTAGGCTGCCGAGGCTTGATGAAATATGCATAGGCCAGAGATTGAGTTGAGTGACCTCGCTCCAGGAATGCGTGTGTGTGTGTGTTTGCTGTGCACGGTTTGACGAGAATAAGTCTCCACGGGACCATTTAACAGCACTTGGGCTCAGTGTGTGTGTGATGGCCCTATCCATTCAGCCTCCATCACTGTTGTTACTGCACAGTCATGCAAAGTGTGTGCGTCTGTGTGTTGTGTTTGTTGTTGCTGTAAGTGATATCGACCCATACAGATGTGGCCATTGAAGACATCCCACTTTATAGACTCAACTCCCATGTTTTACCCCCATTTAACTAGCGGAGGGGAACCGCCAGTGCCAGCGAGGTCTTCATCGCTGGCCTTAACAATCTTCATAATTCATAAATGAATTCATTTTATTACACGGCGTTGTTGAATACTCAATTACGATTGGCCAATGAACGCATTCTGACATGTTATTTCTGAATAGCAAACCACTGTTACACATCTAATCATGTCACTCTGCAAGCAAATGAAGTTTTTCGAGAGAGAGAGAGAGAGAGAGAGAGAGAGAGAGAGAGAGAGTGAGGGAGGATGACAGATGACAAGGTCCCAGGCCGCTAACCTATGTTAAAAACATGGACGATTTTTCCAATATTACTTAGCGCAAACCTTTTGACTGAGGTTGTGTTTACGTTTCTATGGTTACAGTTCGGCTACATTGTAGCCTATGGATGCTAGCTACAGACGATGAGATGATAAAGGTATGGTTGCAAAATACTAGGGCTGCAACTAATGATTGTTTTCATAATCGACTAATCTTTCGACTATTTTATCAATTAGTCGACTAATCTAAACGATTCATTTACCAAAAACACACATTTTTCAATGGAAAATTATTTTAAAACTTTATTGCACATTAACAAAACAAATCAAAACATTGTCTGTGTAATTGCTACTGAAACAAGCAATTAGCTGTACCCACCCTCCCACCCTATGAACTACTGTAACATACTGTATGTATAATGTTCATAGTGGTCTTGCTGTTTTGCTGCTATCTTGTAATTCAAATTTGTATTATTTTTAACTTATTTGGTAGATGACAGGTCAACATTTCAAATTGTGAGACATTCATTAGTCGCTTGCGTTACAAATAAAAACAAAATAGCGTAAGAGAAAAAGGAAATCCATTGGAGAAATGGTACAGCACAGAGATATGATGAGGAAGAGGAAGATGTCAGGGAGAGAGATGATGAAGAGGAAGATGAAGATCTCATTGAGAGAGACAATGAAGCAGATAGAGGTGTCAGACAGGCAAGAGGAGGACTGGATGGAGCTGGAAGATATGGAAACAGGATACACCGAGCCAGAATCACAAGACACTGCACTCGTGTTGATATTAAAGTATCCCACTGATCCTGCACATGTTCAGAAACATAACACAAAGTACACTGAGAGATTTGTGGAGTTCAGCAGGTTGTCAGATGCCCCAAGACAGAAGGCCACTCATTCCACAGGGAATGGTATAATAGAAACCCCTGGTTAGAGTGGACAACGATTCGATGTTCTGCTTCAGTTCCCGACTCTTTTTGAAGGAAGACAAGTACCAGAGCAAGACAGCCTGGTGAACAATGGGAGTAAACAAATGGAAAAAGGAAACAGAAAAAGCGAAAGAACAGAGAAATAGAGGCACAAATTGGTAGTATGGTGAGATGGAACAATTACAAAGAGAGCCTACTGGATAAGGCAGATATTGAACCTAAAACCAAGACAGCAAGAAAGCCAGAGGAACTGAGAAATCATGTCCAGGCTAATAGACATAACATTGCGAGGCAAGACGTGGCGTTCAGGGGTCGTCATGAAAACAAATAAATAAATACATCTTCAAACAAAGGGAACTTTCTGGAACTTGTTGATGTAACTAGTAAATATGATCCTGTCATCAAAATGCACCTTGATTTTTATCAAGCACATTCAGACCCAACAGAAAAGCACACCGAATGACATCATCACAGCCCTAGCCACTCATGTCAGAGGAGTAATTCTGGATGATTCCAAAATCTTCCCCATTCTCTTGGAGGAGACAAATGATGTTTCACAAACAGGGCAAGTGTCCTTTGTTGTAAGATTTGTCCACAAGATGTAAATAAAGGAACGGAAGGCTTTGATGTGACTGCCACAGCTGGTGAAGTGTTAGAGAATGTTGTGACTGCATGGATGGCTGATCGAGAAAATAAGGGGCCAAGGTTACAATGGAGCCACAAATATGATCAGGGTCTTCAGTCTAGAATCCAAAACCATAATGACAAAGCTTTGTATGTGCATCGTCACGCCCATTGCCTTAACGTGGTCTTAGTGGAGAGTGTCAAATCCACATTTTGGTCACTTTTTTAATTTGGTCGAGGGTCTGTATATATTCATAGCATCCTCTGGGAAGCGCCCTGAAGCATTTGTAAAAAATACAGCAGACTGTCTACCCTGAGTCCTGAGTGGGCTCGCAGAGAAGATGCCCTGAGAACTTTAAAGAAGGTCCTCTCTGGTCTGGCACAGCTGCTTCGGAACATGGCCGACAGTGATCCACCAGCGTTGCCGGTGATCCACACTATGAATTCATACTATGCATGGAGATTGCTACACCAGTCTTCACTGAGACTGCCGTTGCACCTGCCACACTTCAACGGAAAGATCTTGATCCGGCAGTATCATACACAGCCGTTGAAGGGGTCTGGAAATTGAGGACAGATGAGGAGTTTAAGGTCCTGTTTGCAAAGGCCAAGGAGCAAGCAGAGGCAGTTGGAATTGAGGTTCCAGATTCAATTCCTGGACAAGCCAGAAAAAGGAAGTTACCAGCAAAGTACGCATACAGCACCCAATCAGCAACTGAGGATGATCAAAGTCAGACTTTGGATCGGGGTAAGGTTTGCGTCATCTTTCTGGACACCCAGAGGAGATGACACAATGCTTCAATGGGAAAGATCAAAGCCCAACTGGTGCAATCCTCACTACTCTGCAGTCTCTGACCATAGCGTCCAACTGGACAAAGAGAATAGATGAAGGGGAAGTCAGTCCGTTCTGTGACGTGCATGGAGAGAATGTCCTGACTGAACTCAAAGTCTTCCACCCATCATACTCCTTCCCCAGATGCAACATACAAGCCACAAACAGTTTGCCCTACAATGACCAATCTCCTCAAAATGCCACATTACCTGTCACAACAGCTTCAGTGCTGTTACAGTACCTGTTACAACAAGCTCGGTAACAGCTGTGGTGAATCCAGTCTCATTTTTGGAGACCAACTGTCATTTTCTGTTTTTCCCCAAATTCCAACCTGTAGAACATTTTTGTCTAATAAAGTTCAGAATCACAAATGAAACAGTAATCCTAGAGATAAAAGTGGGATAAAAGTTTTGACGTGCCATGCCTGTTATTTTGACCCCCCCCCCCACCCCCCTTCTCATTTTTCACCCCTGTCCCTTTGAGAGTCTGTGCACACCACTGATCCCTTACATAGAAAATACATGTGCATCAGTCTGTTATAATCATTACTTCTCTTTTTTTTTCTCTGCAGAGTTGTATTTTATTTTAGACTGCCATAGTCTTTAACCAATCAGATTTTGATGTCGGGTGATGTTTCTTTCACGTCATGACCATGTAAAAATGCGCCTCACAAGACTTGATTGTTTGGATGTCTGAGCATATTTATAGCACAATACATTGTAACACAATACATGGCAAAATCAAATCAAATCAAATCACATCACATTTATGTGTACAGCCCTTAATCACCGTTACAGTCCCTAAGGGCTTCACAGTGCCCAACATGTGAAAATAATAAATGATTAGTACACGACATCCCCCAGCCTTAGACCCTCACAGAGGACAAGGAAAAACTCCCACAAAACCTTATTGGAAAACTGCTTGCTTGCCTTGTTGAAATGTATCAGGGCCAACAACATTAAGTGGCAAACCCAATGCCTTCATCACACTTGACAAGGAATGCATTCGTGCTGCTGAAAACTATGTGCAGAGTTCTATGAGAGGATACTGTGGCTCAGATGTAGCTGGTCACCCATGGTTGCTGATGTTGTTGTCAACAAAAACCCTCATTTAGCATTGAGTTATCATCCCAGTGACGAGCCAGCTGCAGAAATTGCTGTTAAAATTGATTCTGTGCATTATTTATTATCCAGCATTGAACACCACTGCTTGAGTATAGGCTGATTATCGTATAATAAAATACATTTCCATTTGATTCACTGATGTTTTCATGACCAAAACATCAAAGGGAGCTCGCCAAAATCAGGGTACAACAGCATTCAGCTCAGTTCAGCGTGTTATCAATGCATAAGTAGGAAAACCTCAATGCACTCAACACCTGCATCCTCAGTTTCCCATTATATTGGGTCAGTATTGGCTTTGTATTAAATATTGGATATCATTCACCATTGTTATGTTTTTTGTAAATCATTTCTTCACAAGGTAGTAATGTATGCCAGAGTTTCCCTATGGTGGAGTTGGTCACCCTGCTTTAAAGAGCTGCTAACGCTAAATTAGATTGGGTTTCACTGGAGAGTTTTAGTGTTTAGTTTACTAAATTCTGTTTCAGAGGCCTTTCCACCCCAAAATTCTGGGTACTGATTTTTTGGCATGAAATCAAATTTACAGACATTGAATATTGTCAGTATGGGGGCAAATTTACTGTCAAGAAAATTGGGGTGTGTGGCGAAACCTGTTGAATGTTTCTGGTTGAATGAAATTTGTTGTCTTACGTTGTATTATTATTTTTGTTGGTTGGTTGTGAGAACGTTCTCAACGCGGGATGGCGCTGTAGCCTAACAGGCGTACATGGTGACGGCTGAAGGCTGCAGGTCTGCAAGTCTTGTTTTCCAGAGCTACTCGGCAACATCGGAGAAAGAAGCTGCAGTTTTCATTAGAGTGCTGAGAGATGCATGATAGGGGGCGTTTACACTGGGTACCAATGAATGTCAAGGACAACTTACCTTTCACATATTAGGATGGGAGAACCACCAAAATCATCTCTCGTGTCTCTGGTAGATATGTCTGTCCTGTGCACATGCTACAGCACGTTAAGTTCCTGTAGGCAACTAGCATTATCTAACATAAGAAGACAGACTAATCCAGAGCTGGTTTTTTTCTGCCAATGCTCTCGTCACTTAAAAGGGGGAAGTTGACCAACGGGCCAAAAGCCGATGTAGTCCTAAGAGTTTTACATACAAACCAATCATATCAGCCTAATTCACACCACAGATTCTCCCTAATCTTCCCAAATTAAAATTCTGGTGTCGGTTATGGTCACGTCTCCGCCTTCGGGAAGTGATCACAAAGCCCTATGCAGCAACTACATAGTGACGAGTTCCAAACTGACAAATTTGTCATAGACCAGATCCTCAGAGAGTGCACGGCGTTCACGTGCTCACATACACACACCGCCGTAATTCATTTATGATCCCGTCCTGTGATTTATTTCTGTCCCTATCTGACCTTACGCGCTCCTTGAATATGTCCACAAGGATTTGTGGTGGTTGGCTGAGTTGAAGGCACAACCCCCCCCCCCACCACGTATCATAACTCCTCATCTCTCCTAGAATGCCTGAACTCTCTCACCTTTCTTCTGCACCTCTTTTTCACTCATTTCCTCCATCCCTCTCTGTCCGTCCCTATGGAGCAACTGAAAATAGCAGCCAGGGGAAAGTGGGTCATCTGCCGTGTGTGTGTGTGTGTGTGGGAGAAGGGGGCGGTCTGTGCACGGTGAATATGCGTGTAACCTATCAATATCTGAAACTATCTACCAACTATCTAAAAATTTGCGCCGCAATCTCAGTGAATCTGCTCCCCAGTCTCAGTAAAGGATTGCTGCCGATTTGACTGGAATCCTCCTTTAACATGGACCAGTCATCTCTGCAGCAGTGTGATGCAAACCCCCAGCTCATGGGGAGCCCAGCAGTTGATTTAATTATCTGTTATGTGCTAAACTAATACGGTTAGGCCTAATGGGTCCCATCCAAACAACGCAGGAGACAGCCGAGTTGGCTCAAACGTTATTGACCGACGAAGGCGAGAGTTAGCGTGAGGGAAAAGAGAGCAGAGAGAGCAACATTGCTCAAGAGGACAGTTTAAAAAAATAAAAAAAAGGTTTTGAAATTCACAGTGACTGCATATGAGCGCGCGGCACAAACAACAACTCCCTCACTGTCCAAGCATTTCTAATGAGGCGTTTATCCCGGTGGAGACGGCAGATCTAATGTGCAATATGTGCCAACAAATGGCTTCTATGGCGTTAGCAGAGGATACCTACTGCATAAACAGACACACAGAGCATTCAGTCCAACAAACTGCACAAAGGGTTGCTGCAAACACATGAGCACATCCACACTGGAGGGTATTGATTTGCATTCCAAAGTAGTTCCTTGTCATTTTTAACAATGGGTTTGTTCTGCAACTCTCCTTCTTGTTTAGAAGGCAGCCGCTAGGATTCTTCCTGGAGCGGGAAAGGACGAGATCAAATCACCCTGGTTCCACACTGATTAAAGGTTTAGTGTCGGGATTGATCTTACTGATCAGGCACCGAGCTATATCACAGACCTTTCAACCCCATACGAGCGGCCTTGAGGTCCTTGAGCAGGCTCCATCGTTTAATAAGCGTCCTATTGGCTGTTCCAAAGATTATACACTATATGGTCAAAAGTCAGTGGACACCTGACTGCTACACCTATATGAGCTTGCTGGACATCCCATTCTAAAACCATGGGTTGGTTGGCTATAACCGCCGCCACTCTTCTGGAAGGCTTTCTACAAGCTGTTTGTGCCCATTCAGCCAAAAGAGCATTAGTGAGGTCAGGCAGCGATGTTGGAGAGAAGGCCTGGCTCGCCATCGTTGTTCTGATTCCTCCCAAAGGTTCAGTGGGGTTGAGGTCAGGACTCTGTGCAGGCCAATCCAGTTCCTCCACACCAAACTGGTCTAACCATGTCTTTATGGACCTGGCTTTGTGCACAGGGGCTCAGTCATGCTGGAGCAGCAAAGGGCTTTCCCCAAACTGTTGCCACAAAGTTGGAAGAGCCTGATTGGCTAAAATGTCTTGGTATCCTGTAGCATTGAGATTACCTTCACTAGAACTAAGGGGCCAAGCCCAAACCCTGAGGAACAGCCCCAGACCATTATCCCTCCTCCACCGGTGTCCACTGACTTTTGGCCATATAGTGTATTTATATTAGATTGCAGATATATGGATTATAGATGGATTATTGCCAGTTAGAGGCTCCCGGGTTGTCTTTTCAATCACTTACTTTTATAGATTTGCTTTTATGTAATGATGTTTTATAAATCAGCCTTTACCTCCTTTTTATGTGCTGCTTTTATGTTTTTATGTTTTATGTTTTTCGGTCTGACCTGTCCTCTGATGTTCCCCTCAGGATTCAAGTGTCCTGTCTGCTCCAAGTCCGTGGCGTCCAATGAAATGGAAGTTCACTTCATCATGTGTCTAAGCAAGCCTCGCCTCTCCTACAACGGTGAGAAATACCTTTCTCAATATTATGTGACGAATGTCCTTCATTCTGTTGCTGTTCTAATAAATACTCAACGCTGGGTGGGGGTGGGACTACAGACTGATGTGTGCTGTCATACCAGTCCTACTAAAACGTGATAGTAATAAATCTGAGTAAGGGGAAATTAGGTAATTCATAGCTATTCATGGTTTTTGGTTTGCTTCCATGATATATCGGCCTGACCGTAGTATAGTAACAGATTATTTTCATGGGAGCACTGCTAAACACCTTAACAACAACAGCTTTAAGATGCTCCCCCTTCGCCAAAATAAAACAAAAAATTGTTTTTTCCTATCCCTGACTTGCCACTGCCACTGAGTTAAGAAGCTTCAGGTAGTGTTTGAGGACTTAAATTAGTGGTTTGAATGACATTTAATGTATCAACACTACTTTGTTACTTTGTAATGTACTTTTATTGTGGTAACTACTAACTCTCAATCTAAGATATAAACGAGATTGGCTTCCTGTTTTAAAAACAGAGCAACAGCACCGCATTTTAAAACGATGATAGACAATGCACTTGGCATCACAAACCACATCTCTACGGGATGTTTTGAAGTGGGTAACACAAAAGTACAAGTTACTCTTTACAGAGTAACTTTGTAACATAGTTACTTTTTGAAGTTTCCCTTTAATACCCTTGCGAAGATCAGTTCTCAGCTTGAGTCCTCAGTTTTCCTGGGTTTCCAAACACAGCCAGGGTGCTCTTGTTAGACCTCTTGTTAGTTAGTTTGTTTGTCTGTCAGCAGGATATCTCAAAAACTCATGAACAATTTATTATGTTTTGGTGTTGATCTGGATCTGGGATTTCTGCCATTACACGATTTTCAGTTTCATACCTATGAAACTAACAGAGATAGAGACTTCAATACAAATCCTGAGGGTGTGTTTGCGGGATCGGGAAATCAATTTAACTTAAAATTTAAGTGATGGGAATGATGTCTTTGGGTGTTACAGCAAGTTAGAGTATTGGTCACTGTTGGTGGAGGCGCTTTCTGAGTGCCTTCTAGTTTTGCTTGATTGACTCTCTGTGTAGTACTGCTCTACCCTGTCGTTCCCTCCAACCTCCAACTTATCCTTTAAGTGATGAGAACATAGACACCAAAATCATCATGTTTACCCGGTAGATTGTTGCGCTGTGCTGACACTTTAGTGTACACTATGTTGAGTGATAGCAGACTCCATGTTAACACTTTAGCGTACACTATGTTGAGTGATAGTCGACCATTAGCATTATCCACAGTAAGATGACTGACCTGAAGTTTGACTGAAGTTTTTTTTTTATCATATGGCCTGTAGATTTGTTCATTTGTTCAATTTCATTACCCACTTATTCCTTTTCATTGTCAAAAGGCGACTGGAGTCTATCCCAGCATGCATATGGCAGAAGGCAGGTACACACTCTGGACAGGTCACCAGCCCATCACAGGGATGACACAAATACCAATCAATTCACACCTATAGGCAATTAAGGGTCTCCAAGCCACCTCACTTGCATGTCTTTGGATGTCTTTGCATCAAGCTGCATGGCTGAGTGGATTTGTTTACCTCAGGAAAGCTAACAGCTACATTAACACATCCTTTTCTGATAAAAAGAGGAGCTTGCCACCACAAAAGGGTTAGGGGAAAAATCCATCCTAAAACACTTTTTTTTGACATGTTGCGTTTTGCTTAAGGGGCGCAACTCTCCATTTTTCTCCACGGATAACAACAGCCTTTACTGTTATCGCTGTCTCCACTTACATGTTGCTGCATTCACGTCATATGGGAGTTACCATAAATACAAGTTTACGGGGAAAACGATGGGAAAAAATGTTGATGTCACCTTCCTATTGGTATTTCCTAATAGGAAATGTGGGAACTTTTTGTATCGCCCACCTGACAGCAAAAACAATGTAATTGTGTCAAACATGGCTGCTGAGAATCTACCAAAGTCCACAGTCCAAGATAATAAAAATCAACTGTTTACCTGGAGCAGTTTGATTGGTTGATGAAGTAACCTCGCAACAGCCAAGGGCTTCCCAACAAGTTGAACAAGTGAATGCTTCCGGGTCAGAGCAATTTTCCCACTTCCCGTTTTTCCGCTTCGTCCAACATCATGAGTGCAGCAGCAGCAAGTTGTATGGCGGCTGTCAAAAGGCATTCTGGGAAATGTAGGAAATCACTAACTGATTACATCACAACATAACTCCTGGAATTAACATCCCAGATTGATGATGTATGAAGTATCTGAGGGTTTTGCTGTCAGTAAAGACCTCATCTCTCTTCTCTGTTCCCAGTATAGTTAACACCAGCGATCAGACGCCTGGCTCCAAGACCCTCACTACAAGCCACCCTCACTAAAGCCAGCCTAAACTTTGCTGTATAATCTCCATTAGACGACGGAAATCCTCCATGCCCCCATTAGCAAGCAGTGTGTAAACAAGGGTATTTCAGCCAGCTTATCTGTCGGCCTAGTCTCTATCATTTAATAGAACCTTAGCCCGATAATCTATTTTATCCTGTCATCTCACCTCTCTCGTTCTTTCCCCTCTCTTCTACTTTCCTAGATGTACTGATCTTCTGCAGGACTGCGTATCTATCAGTCCAAATGACATTCTAGTTCAACCCTAGTATCCTAGATCTACTACATGTACATGGTAATCCTTAAAGACCTGTTCAATTCTTACATTTTAGGAGAACTCGGCAAAATTAATATTGTGACTTAACTGTAATAGTAGACTGACTTAGTAGACTGAAATGTGAGCGGATTTAAAAGAAGCCCTTCCACGTGTTTTCAGTACAGATTAAAAAAATATGCACTGTACACGGAATAGATAATTGGGAAATGGGAGTAACGTTCTCTGGGGGTTGTCAAAAGGCATTCTGGGAAATGTGGGAAATCACAATTGAAGTAGAAGTAGACGAGGCAACTGGAGGGAAAGTGGGTATACGCCGACACTTCATCACAAAATAACTCCCAGAATGCCTTGAACTTGACAGACTGGTGATATCTAACGGTGTGAGAGGGCCGAGTGTCTTTTCTTTCATGTTTAATTGATGCCTGAGTCCAACCAGCACCGACTGCACCCAGTGGACTTAATGGGATTGGGTTGGATCTGGCATTTTCTATCATTAGAGAATTAGCAGCAATTTCGGCGGGTTTGGGGACACGAAATACCTGCCAGGTTCTGTTCTGCTTTATCTGCAGAGCTCTAACAGTTTAATGTTAACTGTGGGATTTTCTTTGTTATTCATAAATTGTTTAATATATGTATTTTTTTTATTTTGCTGGGGATTGAGCAGCTTCACTTGCATGGTGTAAAAAACAAAGAAGAAATAAATGAAAAAAAAGAAAAAGACTAACATTAACCAGTGCACATAGCTTTAATATTGTGACAATTCCCATGAGAGATGGTTTTTGGACACACTTTTCCTGTGAGCTTCAAATGAACACCCGCCAAGCACCATATGATGGTAAAATATATTGTATAATATAATATACTACGGCTATATACAGTCTTTGGAGACACTAAAAAATGAAGATGAAGACAAAAACAGAACGGTCATATAAATCACTGAGCAAGTTCTAAATTAAAACTCTAACTCTGCTGTCGCCTCTTCATTAGTGCTTGATTCTGTTCATCAAGACAACAGGTACACAGTCAATTATTTTGGATGGTAAAACAATATCCTTGGCAGGTAATTGTTGTTTTAGTTTACTAGCCAAAAGTTGGGGGTTGGGTGGAAGAAGATTGAGTGACAGAAAGAGAGAGAGAGAGAGAGAGAGAGAGAGAGAGAGAGAGAGGGGAGAGTGAAACTGAAGGAAGATGGGATACAGAGTGATGGAGTACCCTGATGGCTGATAACGGATGAGAGGAGAGAGAGGGTAAAAGGAGAAAGGCTCCCATAATTCCTCTCTTCTTTTTTTTTGCTCAGGTTCTGTATGTCCTGTCACTCTTTATATCTGGCAAATTACTCTCTCTCTCTCACCCTGTCTCACCCTGTCTCACTCTCCTCCACGGGTTCTATCTGTCTGTCTCTCTGTAGCCTGGGTGTAATCTCTCTCTCTCTCTCTCTCTCTCACCCTGTCTCACTCTCCTCCACGGGTTCTATCTGTCTGTCTCTCTGTAGCCTGGGTGTAATCTCTCTCTCTCTCTCTCTCCCTCCCCTCCAGGGTTTTGAGACCCGCAAACAGACCAAGCTGCAGCTTATCTCATTTCCCAGCATGCTCAGGGGTCTATTGTCAATCACCTGGGCCTACTGACTGTCACACATCAGCACATCTCTCAGCGAGGCCATTTTGCACACGCACGCACACACGCACGCACACACACATAATCAGACACTTAAGTTGCATGCATTTGCCAGCTTGCCTGTGAGTGTGTGTGTGTGTGTGTGTGTGTGTGTGTGTGTGTGTGTGTGTGTGTGTGTGTGTGTGTGTGTGAGACTATTAGAGGAGGTTATTTGTCTTTCTGGTTGCAATGGGTGAACAGAAAAATACGTGATGGTCAAACTGAAAACAAGTTCTGGAAAAGTTGACGTTTTGGAGATGCAAGGTTTTCACCTGGTTACTCGTCACACACACACACACACACACACATATATGAAAGCATGCAAAAAAGAGCATTTGTGCAGGTTGTGCAAAATAACAGCAGCTAGAAAAATCAAATGCACGCTCTGAAAGTATACCAATACAAAAAGAGCATGACATGTAGGGTCAGGCCTCATACTATTACAAGTATGCCATATGTGACAAATAGAATATGAGGGAAAAACGAAGTACAGTGTATATGCAGGATGTGCAAAATATGCTGCTATGTCTCTCAGGCTTCTCCTGCCCCCCCTCCCTCGTTCCCTCTTGACTTTCAGCTGCCTCTCCGTTTGCCTGCGCTGCCTTGCCAGCAGTCGTTTGGCATCCAGCGCCTCCACATCCATTACGAGTTAAGGGAGTCGTCGCTTCCTCCCGTCTTCTTGTCCTCCAACGACCCCGGAGCCGAGCTGTACTTCTCTCACCTTGCTGGTTTAGGTTTTTTTTGTCTCCTTTCTCTCTCTCACACACACTCTCTGTACCCCCCCCCCCCACACACACACACACTCTCTCTCTCTCTGTATGTGGCCCTCTCTCGCTCTCTGTGCGAGGGACTATATTTAGTGGCAGGCATTAAAATATCATCATGCAAAGTCGGAGCCCAAAAAAAGA